>PVJO010012485.1:0-26761 GCA_004026905.1 Hystrix cristata
AAGAACAATTACCAGATTTTACCAAATGAGTACTTAGAAACTTTCAAGAAACTGCTTATGCTCATCAAAATACTACTATATAGTTAGTGTCATTCACTGATAGTATTCACATTGGAATGTTAGCCGCTGACTTCCATCTCCCACGACTGTCTGTGAGGTAACCTGTTTAGTAGACTGCAGCACTATCTATTAAGTTACAGAAGTAGTTGACACAGCCTCAGTCAACCTTGGAAAAGCAGGAAAAGGTGAAATTAATTTGGAATAAATCTCAATTTATATTCAACATGTTCTACATTATTCTTTAAAAACGAGATTTTTAAACTCACTTATATACAGGCACAGGTTATAAAGTTTATTTTAAAATAAGAAATTTTTAAAACAAGAAAGAAGGGCAAAAATTTGGCATTGGGAGAAGATAAAATTAGATTTCAAGGAACATATCATAAGGTATGTTTTGCTTTCATTCCCTTTTTTGTGGTCAGTTTCCAGGATCTTTCACAGTAAGATGAAATGATAACCTGGGGGAAAGTTTCATTATTATATTTTTGAGAGGAACATGGCCATTTGATGTTTCAGTTGAAATATAAAATAAGCACTAAGTGAAAATTACATCAACCGCTACTTTTATTAGTCCAAAAAATCTGAAATAATTTAAGTCATTTTTTTTCAAATCATTAAGTAGGAAAATAACCCAGTTGCTCAGTCTTGTTCTCCTGCGTTTAAGGAAATTACACGTTTTCTATCTCCTGCATTTGAAGGCAAGTTATCCTGTGTTAAAAGGCAGTGACAAATGTGATCGTTTATGAAACTGTGCATATAAAATTGAATTATTTGATATTATCGTGGTACTGCAAGTTAGTTAAAATAATATTCAGTTTAAAACAATTGTACATAAGTTATGAAGGCACTATGTTGGTGAGTGCTCAGATTTCTGCTTTTGTTCTTATTATCATATGCTAATTGCACAGATTAATGGGGTCCAGTGTGATATTTCTATACACGCACACAATATTTTAAGAGGAAAACATTTTCAGTCTGAAAAAAGTAAAGAAAATTTTGTCACTATTCAGTGACAAATATATACAAGAGCTAAATATTGGTTGGTATGTTCGAAGGTGCTTATTATTGTATTTTAAGTAATTAACTAGATAATTAATATGAACCATGCCAGGGCAAAGGTAAGAGTGTGTTGTTACAAATAATCATTACAGCTTATTGCATATGAGAGATAAAAGAGAATCAAAGGTACAGAAACAATTCACTTTTCCATAATGAAGAAAGAAGATACCTATTCTCATAATCATATATACTACATAGTTTATTCTTTTAAATATCTAAGTTACCATTTAATCATTTCTAATGAAAATATTTTGAAATATGTTACAGCTCAATAGAAGATAATACATACAATTGAATATTGTCTTGACAGGGGATTTAGATTATGGAAATCAAATATTATACTCCCTGTAAACTGACCACTGTTTTTAGTCTATCAGCCTCTGTCAACTTTTCTAATTTAAGTTTTCCAGAATCTAATATTCTGTAGACTGAGAAACCAGAAAATCCAAGGTTCTTAGAGTTACAAAGCCAGAATTTTTATGTATATTCCGTGGCAAATAGGCATTTTGTTTTACATTCTACTGGAAATGGACATGACGTTCAGTCTCTTTTGATTTTAGTTTGTCACACTGATTCAGTCTAGTCATTAATTGAACTGACTTTGATATTTGCAGTTACTCTGTGACCCACTGGCACACCGCCTCTCAAATTTCTCCAGTGTGAGCTCTTACTCTCATCTTTAGGTCTTCCTTTTGTACTGTCCCTCAAGCAGTTCTCGTTCCATGCTCCTTTTTAAATTTTTATTTTTATTGAATTTTTAATCAACATGTAAAAATTGAATGTATTACTAGAGTTCTGTGCAATAATTCCATACATGCATACGGCATGTGCGGATCAAATTGAGCATCTCTTATCTAAACCTGCCCCCTTTCCAACCTCCAGTGATCACTACTCTACATACAGGTCAACTTTTTTTTTTTTAACTTCTGTATATGACAAAGATCATATAAGACTTGGTTATCTATGTTTAACTTTTTTCACTTTATTTAACGTCTTCCAGCTCCATCCATTTTCCTGAAAATGAGAGCATTTCCTTCTTTATGGCCAAATAATATCCCATTGTATATAATATATACAATATTTTCTTTATCAGCAGTGGTCGCCTATATTTCTTCCATAGTTATTGTGAGTAGTTCCACAATATACATGGGCATACATGTAGCTCCTTGGTGCACTGATTTCAAACAGATCTTTCTTTGCTTCTGTATAGGGATAGTTGTATCGTATCATAGATCTATTTTTAATGTTTTGAAGAACTCTCATATTAGTGGTTGTACCAATGTCCACCCTTATCCTCAGTGTCATTCTTATCCACAGTGGTTGTGCCAAGTTACATTCATACCAATAGTGTACTAAAGCTCCCTTTTCTCTACATGTTCACCAGCATTTGCCATTTTTGTTCCATAATAGTCATTCTAGCTGGGATGAGAAGATATCTTGTAGTTTTGATTTGTACTTATTTGGTAGCTAATGATACTGAATGCTTTTTAATATATCTGTTGGCTAATTATATTTACCCATATTTTCACTGGATTGTTTTGAAGCTTTTCTGAGTTTCTTGTATATTCTGGTATTTACTATTTGCCAGATGAATAGGTGGCAATTTTTTCTTCCACTCTATAGTTGTCTTTTCATTTTGTTGGTTGTTTTCTTTACTGTGCAGGTTTGAGTTTTGTATATTCCTGTATGCGTATACTTTGTTTCCTAAGCTTTTGGGATCAGATACAAAAATGTGTGGTTTATACCGATGTTTTGAAATGTTTTCCTTGTATTTTTTCCTAGTAATTCCATAGTTTTATATCTTACATTTAGGTCTTTGACCTACTTTGTATCGATTTTTATTCAGGATGACAGATAAAGTTCATTTCAGTCCTCCTCAAATAGATATACGGTTTTATCAGAATCATTTTCCTCTAATGTATGTTTTTTGTGTCTCTGTTGAGAATCAGTGTGGGTTTATATGTGGACTCTCTGTTCTGTGCTGTCCAGCTGTGCGTCTGTGTTTATTGTCAACGCTGTCCTGTTTGGGTTCCAATGGATCTATATTATATCTTGAATTCAGGTAGTAGGATGTTGCCAGCCTTGTTCTTTTTGTTAAAATTGTTTTGACTATTTTATGATCTCCTCTGCCTCCATATGAACCTTGGAAAATTTTTTACTTAATTCTGTGAAAAATATCATTGTATTTTGATGGGAACTGCGTTGAGTCAGTAAATCATTTTTGGTAGTATGGACATTTCAACAATTCTTCCAATGCATGAACATAGAAAAATCTTTCCATCTTTTGTGTCTTCATTTTATTTCATCATTGTTTTATTTTTTACTTTTCATTGTAAAGGCCTTTCACTTCCTCAGTTAAATTTATTTCTCGGTATTTATTACTGTAGTTATGCGTGGTATTATTTTTTGAAATTTCTTTCTCAGAAATCTCATTAATGATTGCCTTAGTCACTTTCTTAACACGAGGCCAAAACACCTGACACCCACACCTTACAGCAGAAGAGGCTTTTTTTTTTTTTTTGTGGTGCCGGGGATCGAACTCAGGCCCTTGTGCTTACAAGGCAAGCACTCTAATCACTGAGCTAAATCCCCAGCCCCAGAAGAGGCTTATTTTGACTCATAGTTAGAGTCCATGCTTGTCTGGCTCCAAGGAAAAAGGGCACAGCAGAAGGGCGGGGTGGAGGAAACAGTATTGACAATATGTTGGTCAGAAAGCAGAGCGCTAAGAGACAAGCCAGGGAGGGAGATATAACCTTCTCGGTCAAACTCTCTGTGATCCACGTCTTCCAGCTAGACTCCAACTCCTAATAGCAAATCAGCTGTATGGGCCCAGTATTCATTCACCTTCCAAAAGCTTTGCCTTGAGCACATGATGCCTTTGATGGAATACTCAATCTTAACCACAGCATTCAACTTCTGGACCCCAAAAGACTCACATACATCTCTTCGTGGAAAATGTTTTTCAATTTCTAAGAGTCTCCAAAGTGTTAACAACTGCAATAGTGGTGGAAGGTCCAAGTTCAAAGTCTGTTCTGGGACGCAAGGCCAAGTCTTACCTGTGAGCCCCTGTAAAAATACAGTTGAACCCTTCCAACATACATGGCACAAGGTAAGCATGCCCCTTCCAAGAGGGAGAAATAATGGGCGAAAGAAAGGTATGGTACCACAGGAAGATCGAAACCCAGCAGGGCAACCACTAAATCCTACAGTTTCATGGCCACCACCTGGGGCACGTTGGGGTAACATGTTTAGCATCAGAGAGTGTAGGTGGTCCCACACCTATGGCATTGCCAGTTGCAAACCAGGCAGCTTCTTTCTTGGGCTGGCTTTGCTTGCTGTCCGTAGCCTTCCTTAGAAGATACTCCAAGTTTCTGGCTTCTCCAACTTCTTTGGGTCTCCACTGTACTTTTGCCTTCATTCTCGCAGACTCGTGCACAAGCCTCTCAGAGGCACACTGCCCTGCCTCCCAGGATTTCTTCTGAAATGTAGATGGAAGCTTTCTCGATCCCGTTGCTCTTTCATTCTTCATGCCTATAAAATAAGGAACTTGTTTATGATACCAAGGTCTGCCGCAGCTCAAGCATTAGCTGAACCTACTTGTGTGAAATTTCCTTTACCAGACTGATTAGACCTCTACTCTAATCTCTCTCCTCCTGAGTCAGAGAACTCAAGGAAAATGTAGACAACTTTTCCGCCAGATGATAACACACATGGCCTAGAGTCCAAATGCCAGTGGAGCCCTGTTTCCCAACCAAAACCTACCATTTCTGGTTTTCACCTTCTGCGTGTTATCAGCATTCTGGTCTTCTGAGCTCTGACAAGAATCTGTCATCAAGCTTGGCTTACAGCATTGCAGGATTTCTTTAACCGGCATCTCCAAACCTTTCCAAATGCCTTCCGGGAACACACTGCAAAGGTTTTAAACTGCACGATCAGGCAGTAACAGCAATGACTCTTCTCCTCGGTACCAAAATCTGTCTTAGTCACTTTCTTAGCTCTAGGCCAAAATATCTGACATGTGCAAGATAAAGGAAGAAAAGTTTTTCAGCTCAGGGCTACAGCCTGTGGTTGGCTCGCTCCAGGCAGAAGTGCATGAGAAAGAGACATAGTCAGGGAGAAGATGCCCACATGATGGTGCCTAGGAAGCAGGGAGCTAAGGGATGAGGTGAGGGTGGAAGATACACTCTTCAAGGTCAAGTCTCCAGCGACATGCATCTTATGACCACACCCCACCTCCTAACAGCGAGTCAGCTTTGTAGACCCCAGGACTCAATCACCTTCTAAAATCTGCACCTGTAAGCCCAAGAAGCCTTTGAGGGACATTTACAATCTAAATCGTAACATTGATGTATAAAAATGCTAATGATTTTATATGTTGATTTTATATCCTGTGACATACTGAATTTATCACTTTTAGTAGTCTTTTAGGAGAGTCTTCGGGTTTTTCTACATGTACAATCATGTTGTCTGCATACAGGGATAATCTGACTTCCTTCTTTTCCATTTGTTTGCCTGTGTTTGTTTCTCTTGCCTAACTGCTCTCATTAAAACTTCCAGTACTATCATCTAGTAAATATCCTAATCCTTACTTTGTTTAAATCATCATGCACTATTGATTTTAAGATTATTTAAATTTTATCAAAAAAATAAAGGATTGTAATGTTATAGGAACACTTGGTTTGTTGTACAACTTTATTCTGATGGTTGAATTGTCTCAATTTCTGTTTGTTTTGCTTGCTTGGTTGTTTTTCTAGGTACTTATTACCAGTTCAAACTCAAATTCATCTTCAAGGGTCTGTGTCTCTTCTTCATGTTCCCAGATTCATTAGTTGCTCTGTATAGTTTCCCTTGATGAAGAAGTCTTGGTGCTCTGTTTCAGGAACTCTCACAAGCTTGCAATCAACTTGACAGCCAGGCCTACACTTGTCTCAAGATTCAACTGGGAAAAATTTCTCTTCTAAGTAACACAAAATTAGTTGCTGTCAGTATTCAGTTCCTAGAGTGTTGACAGACTGAGGGGCCTCAATTTTTTTCTGGGAGTTAGTCTGGAGCAGCACAAATTCTTTGGCACATTGGGGTACTTCAGAATGGCAAGCCGAGAAACACAGAGAGGGAGACAGAGACAGAGATAGAGAAAAACAATTTGAGAAGGAGAATATGAGAGTACTAGTAAGATGGAAGTCACTATTTTTTTTTTTGGCAGCTATATAGCATAGGAAAATTAGTGTTATGAAATTCAATTCTTGGGGTTGGGGATTTAGCTCAAGTGGTAGAGCGGTTGCCTAGCAAGCATAAGGCCGTGAGTTCGATCCCCAGCACCACCCTCCCCCAAAATTCAATTCTTTAGAAGCTTATCGGGCTGCTTTGAAGCAGCAAGGGTGCACAAGAGCGAATACCAGGAGAAAGTGATATGGAAGCTGTCTACAGCTTGCCCAGCACTTAAAACACTAGAGATTTTTTGATCTCTTGTATGTCTTCAAAAATCCATTATCTGGAATTTTTTCTTTATTTTTTATTCTCATGTTCCTAGTAGATGAAAATTTTCTCAGTCCTTATTTCAAAATTTTTACAGTTTTGGTCTTATGGTGAATCAAATTGTCCTTACTAAATTTTAGCAATTAAATTTTGAAACTTTCTCAATGTCGATGTAAAATTTTTTAATCTTCAAACTCATGTTCTTATCTGTGCTATATATTTGTCACATTATTTAATAATCTTGGTTATCTTGTTGGGAACTATTTGGGCTCCTATGCAAATAACATGAAAAAGTCTCCCATCAAGAATAGTGTAAATCACCATAAAGCTTCAATAAATATCAGAAAATACTTTGTAACAACAAGCATAAAAGTGCCATTTAAAATCTACATAGTTGCTGTGGTAGGAATTTTATTGTAGAAATAAAAAAGTTATTTGGAATAGTATCTTCTTCAATCATGTTGTCATAATTATTCTATTATATTAAATAGAATAGCAAAACCACGCAAACTTTAGTTTTTGTCTTGTATATGCTAGAATTCCAATTCACTATTTTTACCTTTCGATGTTCCTTTACAATGTAAAACTCAACTTAAAAACATCCTTTATTTTCTTAGTGGCACAAGCAATAAACCAAACATTGTTATTGAGAAATTCAGATGAAAATATCTTAACTACTTAAAAAAGAAGAACTACTTGGTTTAGCCAAAGACTATGTTTATTCATTAGCTAAGTGATTTGAATGAATGGCAGTTTTCAGGGTGCTGGAATGTCAACAAATTGAATGTCATCTCTGATGAAAAGAAAAAAAAAAAAACAAAGTGTGAGCAAGAGGAAGGAATAAAATAATATTCAGAAAGAAACTCAAATTCAATCGCACAGATTGTTTATAACACAACTACTCTTAAGTATCACTGCGTTATAAAGAGATGCAATAAAAACATGGACTACTTCAGCAAACATGACATCCAAATTTGAAAAGACCTGCAGCTTGCTTGTGGAAGTGGTCATCAGACGGTCGCAGCTTGTGTGTTGCTCTAAACGAGTAGAAGGGAACTTACCTGAGACATAACAGAAAGTTGTTACACCAAATGTGGATGAGTAGGCTCCTGATCACCTGGCAGAATGTCAGAATTAATCAAGCTTTCACAGTCTCAAATCCTAGGCCATGTTTTTCTGCTTTTGATATATAGTCCTCTGAGGTCTGTGTTTATTATAAATATTTGTCCATCAAATTTGGGGGAAAAATGATTGAATTTGTAGCCCTTCCCTGCAATTAACTTCTGTATCCCTACTTACAATCTTTTTACAACTTTATTGTTTGTGATCACTGCTTTCTTCCGACAGCTGAAAGGTTTTGAAATTGCAATTTTTATAAAACACTACAACTTAGAACCTATTAGCACTAAAAGGAGTCACTTTAGTGGAATATGATGATTTCTTTTAAATTTTTTCATATATAAAGAGTATTTTCTCTTTGTGAAAGAGGTTGTCTGTTTCCATTTTGTCTATATCTTTAGGCCTTTTTGTATATGCTGTGTAACACTTGATTTTATGATAGCAATAGATATGTATTGGCTTCTCCCTGGTTTGTCTCTGATAATACACAACACGAGTCCCTTTATGCTTATTACTTGGTAGATAGCAAATGTTCACACAGGTTTCCATTTCTACTTCCTTTTCAAAGATTTTATTATTCCAAATTTTTTCCTTAATGCTTACAGGAGGATCACCATGAGTTTGAGGCCATTCTGGGCTACATAATGAGTTCAAGGTCAGCCTGAACTACACAGTGAGACCATGTCTCAAAAACAAACAAAAAATCAGAAATAAGGGAATCATCAAATTTTATGCACATTAGAACAATAATAACATGGCTTTATCTTAAAGGCAAAAATTTTAAATAGACCCCTCACCAAAGAAGATACATAGGTGGCAAAGAAGCATATTGAGAGATGTGCAGCATCGTATGTCATTAAGGAATTACAAATTGATACAAGATATTACTGGTCATCTATTGCAGTGGCCTGAATTCAAAACATTGACAGTACTACAAGCTCAGGAGGATTTGGAGCAACAAAGAACCTTATTTATTGCTGATGGGAACACAAAGCTTTTTAGCCACTCTGAAAGACAGGCCGTTTCTTACTGAATTAAAAATACTCTTACTGTATTATCCAGGATTATAGTGTTTGATTACATAATTAAGTGAACTGAAAGCTTAGGTCCACACAAAAACCTGCACACAGATATTTATAGCATTTTTAGTCATAATTCCCCAAACTAGGAAATAGCTAAGATCTTGTAGTAGGTGACAGAATAAACTGTAGCACATGTAGACAACTGAATATTATTCATCCCTAAAAATAAATAAGCTATCAAGACCAAAAAGACAGAAAGAAACATTAAATGCATATTCCCAAGTAAAATCAGCCAATCTGAGAGGCTATGTTGTGGGATTCTGGCTGGATGACAGCCTGGAAATCATACAACTGTGGGCATAGAAAAAAATATCACTGTTTTCCAAGTGCTGGAAGAAAGGGTAAACTAATATGCGAGGCCCTGAGGATGTTTAGGGCAATGAAACTATTCTTTGTGGTACCGTAATAGTGGGAGTGTATCGTTATACATTCGTCCAAACCTACAGAATGTACAACATACCTAAAGAATGAAATCTACTGTAAAACATAGATTTTTGGTGGTGTTGTATTACTGTACATTCATCTATTAGAGTAAATGTACCGCTCTGGAGGGGGGACTATTGTTAGTGGGGGAGCGAAGCTGTGGCTGTAAAAGGGTGGGGAGTACCATATCACAACTTGCTGTACTTTCTGCTCTATTATTCTGTGAGCCTAAAACTCTCTAGAACAGTTTGATGAATAAACCTGCTGTAAATAGGGAGGGAGGGAGCAGAGGGGAGGGGCGGGGGAGAGGGGGGAGAACCAAGATGTATCATGTATAGGTACAGAATAAATGTAATGAATGTCACCATTGTATGTAGAATGTACCAATACATGTTCTTGGTTTAAAATAAATAAATAAATAAATAAATAAAAATAATAATAATTAAAAAAAAAAACTAAAAATACTATGCAAAATAGTCTATTTTTTAAAAAACTCCAGCTAACATTATACATAGTAGTGACAACTACTTTCCCCCTAAAGTCATAATGTCTCCAGAAAAAGAAAGAAACATTTTCCCAAGAGAAACTTAAACAAACAAACAACAACAACAACAAAAAACTATTGAATTTTGAGATTCTGAGTAATGTTGGACACAGCCTTCAGTTTTCAAAGACAGTCTCCTTTGTCCAAATTCTTGGCCTACTAATCCTTGTTTCAAGGCAAAATCAGCTTTGAGGGGGCTAAGATAGTTTAGGAAATTTTTTTTTTTAAAAAACACATTACTAATTGATTCACTAATTGCTATATTTTAGAACTGGAGTGTTTCCCCAAAGGCTCATGTTTTAAAAGCTTGGCCCACAGTGTATCACTAGTGGGAGATGGTGGAACTTTTAAATGGTGGAACCTGGTGACAAGACTTAGGTCATTGGGAATATGGCCTCAAAGGAGGTAGTGGGACTCCAGCCCATGTCTACCTCACTTTGCTTCCTGACTGCCAAGTGATGAGCAGCTTTCTCTATCATGCTTTCCCACCATGATGTACAATTTCTCTCTACAGGCCCAGTCAACCATGGACTGAAACCTGCAAAACTGTGAGTCATTTGTAAGTTGTTCATCTTACATATTTTGTACAGTAACACAAAGCTGACTACTGCACTAATGTGTAACATACCTCAATAGTTATGGTACAAATTTGCCTCAGGTGAAACTAAAAAATGATTTTCAGAAAACATGTCTGCACATTTTTCTAGTTTGAATGCACACAATAAATACACTACTAAAATAAGAAATAAATAAAAAAGAAACAGGTACATTTGAGTACAAAGATTCCTTAGCAGATTTGTATTTTCCAAATCTGTTGGAAGCAGCTGCTTGATCCACATTTATTTAATATCTTGTACAATGTATTAGTTCCCACATATTATGTGTAAAAGAGATACAGTATTATGTATTAATTACTACCAGTGCTGTGCCATCTAGTGAGAGGAGTGTGTGTGTGTGTGTTTATATATGGTATTAGATATGTATTTTGTACTCTAAATGGAAAAGCTGACCAACACAGAAGAGTATAAAAAGAGGACAAATTAAATTTAAGCTGTATGTGTATAATATTTATATATTCTACAGGGGAATTCCTCTGAATTCTCTGACCTCTTTGTTTTAGATTGGACTATTCTTCAGGGAAGTAGAATCTCAGTTAGCATTCAGTGTACTAGATATATTAGGGATGAAGGGATAAGAAGTTCCATTACAACATAGACCATATGACATCAGCCAACCCATGGGTAGTTGAGGAGTTCCATTGTGCATTAGAGATATACCGTACTGGGAAAAGATGACTAAGGATTTACACTTGAACAAAGATTTTTCTACAGTGATACTTTTATATAATCATATAATGAATGCACAGATTGCTGTATATCTACATGTATGACTTTGGTTAGCATCAGAGAGAGAGAGAGCAAGATCATATCAGAATTTTTCCTCTTAACCAAAAGGATAATTGGTCTCTATAGGTACCCTATATTTTCCAGTAGGCAAATCACTCAAGGTGACAATATTTTAGTAAATTAAATTTCAGTTTTAGAAAAGAATATTCAAAAATATGAGACAACAGAAACTTTGTTACAGATAGAAAGATTTATTATAGAATATGCTGAAGAAATGCAGAATAAGCCTGTCTCATTATTAAAATGTTCCATCCATCATCCAGTGTACGCATTTAGCATCTTTCATGCCACTGTGTTTCTTTGGTGGTGTCGTCACATAGTGATGGAAGCGCAGGCGCTGAAGTAATTCAGACTTGCCATTTAGGAGTTGAGTGTTGATAAGCAATGCATTTGGGTTCCCCCAAACTCTAATTCTCTCATCAGTCAAACAGAAATAATAAGACACATTATACAGGCTTGTTGCTTGTAAATCATATATCATCTATGATGGCACTGTCTGCCATTATTTTTATTTACATCTATTTTACATAGAAATACTTATTTTTTAAGGCATATTCTGTTTATATTATGAAAAAACAGGAACTTCTGAGCAGTCATCTCCATTGCCTTAAAATTTGCTTAATTCATGGGGCTGTAGAGTTGTCAGTCATATCATCGCCTCTCCACTATTCTTTATTTACAATCTCTCTTATCATTGGATTAAGAAATAGCCAAAGTACAAACATTTTGGAGGTTTTTGCTATGACAATATATTTCAAAGAGAAGATGATTATACCTGAGGCCGTGCAGATATCTAAAGAATGCAGAATCTATGATTAGCAGAATCTGCTAATACTAAGATTCAGGGAAGCACAAAATAACTTTAGTATACTTTGGAATATGAAACTACAAAGCCGGAAGGACATATATACTTGACAGATGAGAACGATGGGCTCAAATCAATGGAAGAATTTGCCCAAGATCAGAAAGCTTTTTAAGGAACCTAAACAAACTTCAACAAAAGTTATATCTTCCACCTGAAGAACAGCTGGTGCTTAAAATATGATGCCTCGAGATGCCTCATCAATACTATAAATTCACAAATGATTCTGAAGAATGAGACAGCTTAAATTTTTAAAATGTTGCACAATGCGCATATGTGACTTACTGCTTTGGAGCCTCCTCGTACTACAGAAGACAAAGAAGCAGCATTCAGACTATTCCCAGACCTCAACATTCTGTTTGCGATTTCCTATTGTAAGAAGCCGGGAATTTCTCATACTACTTTGTGTGTTTGCAAACAAATTTATGTATCAAATTCTTTCTTTTCTCTGTGGTGTCTTCATATGAAGTTTTAACTACCTTTTTTTCAGTCGCGAAAGTGACGAATATCAACACAACACTTCATTAAATTGATTTGGGCTCTAAATTATTTGATGGGGACTGGTGTAATAAAAATTAGTTAAATAGATATGATTTTAATTATTTTGTTTTACCACCCTACATTTACTATTATTTATAGAGTCTTTCATCAAATATGTTTTTCAGACCAGCTATCAGGAGAAAATAAAATGGTACTGTGGTTTCTGAGCTTAATTCATTTTACAGTTTTTGGAAAGATGGCTGTGTTCAGGTTTGTGTAGGAAAGATGGCCATGGTTGCGTTTGTCACTATATGTGGAGTTCAAGAGCAGAAGCAAAGTTTTGTGGAACACTTTTGTTTGTAAACTGAATTGTTTGGAAGTGGAAACGTTTGTGAAAAGAGGTATTATTGTATACCGCTCATTTATGAGAGAAAAACCTATATATTTAAAATTATTACCTTTGTAAAACCATATTTTCTTTAAGACATTCTGTTGTAACTTTAATGTTGATAGTATGTTCTTATTATGTAACTCTGTTATCACAATAGTTCGAGGGAAAAAAGAACAAAATGTTTAGTGATACTTGTATGGAACTTTCAATTTTCCTATTTAGTAAGTGGCTATACAAACAGAATTGATTGATAGCAGCTGAATGTGACCTTACCAACTGATAACTAAATAAATGAATAACTCCTAAATTTGCCAAAATCCACATCCCTAAATTATTTTAGTGTCCAAAATCCCAACTAAAAGTTCTAAGATTCCTAGTTTGGAGTATTTTTATCTAAATTCAAGCATAATTCACCATAACCTAAAAAGAGTAGAGGAAATTTCCCTCACATGTGTGGTGACAACCTGATATAATACCTCAGATTATTTTGGATAAGATCTATTATGTTCTGTTAGGTTCTAGAATAATCCTTGCCAAATGTGGTATGATAGCTCAATATCTCATTGGCCACCTGGAAAAATCCAAAAATATTAAATGCTTTATTGATAAAATAGCACCAAATGGAAAGTTTCACTTCACCACATGTTGATTCTGTGCTTTAAATAAGCAAGATATCAGTTATCCCTAAAAGTGCTATGTCTTCTTCCACAACCTCCTTCCCCTACTACACACACACACACACACACACACACACACACACGATAAAGAAATAAAGTTAAAGTTAATTCTTATGTGGAATAAGAACTGATAAGCCAAGCTAAAATATAAAAAATTGACAGCACAATTGAACTGACCACTGAAAAATGGTGAATGTTCATTCTTGACAATAATTAGGCAAAAGAACCTGATGCAATTATAGAAAAATAATTATTTGCGTCATATTTTTCCCAGAGAATCTGTTTGGAATTCTTATTTTCTTATTACTGGAAATCTCCCCTCATCCATTTGTAGATAGTGATTTTAAGGAGAACCAAAAGTTGTAAGTTTCCTATTGCTGCTAAAACAAATTATAAAAAAAATACTGTAACTTTCACACACACACACACAGATTATCTTACAGTTGCAAAGCTTGGAAGTATAAAATCAGTCTCTGTGATGCAACAAGAATGTTGGCAAAGCTAGTTTCTCCTGGGAGCTTTAAAGAGGCTGCTTCTTGCCTTTTCTGATTCTAGAGGCTAACACATGCCTTGGCTTATGGTTGCATCTCCATTTCTGACTTTGTGCCTGTAACTCCCCTCTCTGTCCCATTCACTCCAAGTAAGCAGCAATTTGTATTATGTGTCTGAGGACTTTGCAGGTGTCACTCCTATGTTACAGGCTTCACTGTGTTAGAAAGAGGCTTCTCTACCTATCTTTCCTGGACAGTCCTATCACTGCTCCTGATTTCTCCTGAGATGACTGAGGATCTCATGATTTCTATGACTAATCTCAGAGCACTCTGTGTGGTTGTATTCTTTGATCTTTTTGATCTTTTGATCCCTTCCAGATGCTATGGAAAGTTCGTTCAGCTGTAACCATTCTTTCCAGGAGCGTAATCTCCTCACAGTGAATTTCCTGATAGCAGCATCATCTGCAATCTGGCCAATCTGAGAATTTTCCAAATCCTCAAGGACTGATTCTTTTTTACTTAAAAATTTGTCCCTCAGTTTATATTTTTTCTTGTATTTTAGTATAAATTTATGTTATATAACCAAAATCACATATTTCACAATTTGTTTAGAAATCTTAACAAAGTAGTAAATACCGAAGTTCATCACTTACAGGTTTTACTTTCCACACAGTTATAGGATCCAATTCAGCTACATTTCTTGGTGTTATATAGCCAGAATTCCACCTCCTGCAGTTTCTGGTAACATGGTCTTCATTTCTTTCTGAGGCCCTCAAACAGCACTTTAATGACCATATTTCTACCCATGATTTCTTTGTGACACTTTCAATATTGTCTCACTCTACTGCACTCCTTATTTTCTTCTAAGCCCTCATTAGCACCCGCTTTGTGCCAGTTGATGCTAATTGTCAACCTGACTGAATCCAGAGACTTCTGAAGAGGTGACTGAGTTCTGAGGAAACCTACTGATGTGTTCAAAGCTGAAAGGGCTATTAAGAGGTGGTGACCTGTTGGAAGAAGTAGGATATGTGGGTGGGAACCTGGGGACTATACCTGGTCTATGGCCCCATCCTCTTTGACTCTTCCTTGCTTTCTATGCTTCCTGGCTGCCATGGCCTTCTGCCCTGGAGGCAGCCAACAATAGACAAAATCCTTTGAAGCCCTAAATCAATGTAACACTTTTCTGCTTTGACTTTCGTATGTTTGTCATTTTGTTCTAGCAACAGAGTTGTGACTAACATAACCTAGTCTATTTAAGGTAATGTAGGCTTATTATGTAATTTTCCTCAAACATCTTTTGCCTTCTACCCACTACTCAATTTTATTCCATTTTGATGCTTTTGCTACTTGTTATCAAAGCACCTGACTTCTAGATACAAATATCTACAGTATACTAGTTTCTTACATTTGCTACTATAACAAATTGCTACTTGAAAAGTGCTAGAGAGGACATAGGATAATGCAGGAGGTGTAGAGAAAGAGGTAAATAGATAACCCGATATTTAAATCATAAAGCTTATTTCAGTGTCACCGATGAACTTTAAAAATTAGTAGTAATGATCCTTCAACAAAGAATGTATGATAATTCACATATTTTTATTATTCCAGCATGAATAATTAAAGGCACTTGAGGTTATGCAGTGCAAAATAATTCCTCAAGCAGTCACCTGTATAGCCCTATCAGTCTCATGTAAATGTCAGGGAAATTTTTACAATCCTGCTGACTTACAATTCCATAAACCAAAAGTTTCCATCAAAATTATTTCTTACTTTGTATAGCTCCTTAAGACGTCGAGTGTGTACTCAAGTGTAGCCGTCACATATTTTTGTAACTGGGACAAAATGCTCAACACCAAAAATTTAAAGAGGAGACTTTTATTTTGGCTCATAATTTTAGTACATTGTTGGGTAGCTCCAAGGCAGAAACAGTATTGCAAAGGGCCATGGAGGTGAAATCACGACAATGACTGTCTCAATCCATGACAGGAAGCAGAGAACAAAGAGACCAGTTAGCAACAAGAACACGCCCTTCCGTGCGGGGGCCGCAGTGACCCACCTCCGCCCAGGAAGTCAGCTCTGGCCCGCTCATTGTGCAACCACCTTCCAAAACCCCACCTCTGAACACAGGAGGCTTTTGTAAGAGAAGACAAACCAGATCGTTCTGTCCCTGATTCTCAGAAGACTCACGTCCCTCTCATGATGTAAAACGCATTGAACGCCGTTGCCGGCTGTGGCGCTGCAGGCGGACCAGCACCACCGAAAGCGGCGCATGGTAACAAAAGCCAGTTCACATTAAAATGAAGACGCGTCATCACTAAGGGTGCTAGAGTTCACTGTTTCGCCTCAGACAGACCTCACAAGTTAAGACCAGGTTCAAGGTCAAGACCCAAAACTGCAACGGACCTAATACAACAATAAAAAAAATTAAACTGAACAAAAAAAAACCTTCATTAATTCAACAGTCTCTGAGAACAAAATGCAACACTCTCTTAAAAGAGGTAACATAACCGGGGATCCAAAAGACATCAATGAAAAAGTTGTAAGCAATTTAAACATCTGGAAATGCTTAGACATGTACAGAAACATGAAAATGTGATCTCGTTTCAATAAATAAGTCAATAAAAGCAGACCCAAGATATCTTAGATGTTACACTTAACTGAAAAGGAAATGAAGGTATCCATATAAATATACTCGAAGAGTCTATATAAGGAAAAGATTTTATTAGTGGAACCAGTAGAGAATTGAGTAGAAAGGGAAACCCTTAACAACAGGAAAAATGGTACACTTCAGAATTAAAGATTCTTGCATACTTGCTTTCTATTCAGCTTTGTGCTGGAGATCCTATGCAATTAAATAAGGCAAGAATATATAAAAATCAGGAGATGAGAAAGCAAATTTTCTCCATGTACAGAAGACATGTTTGTCTATGTAGACAATTTCAAACACATCTATAACCTCCACTAAAAAAAAAAAAAAAATCAATGGATTCATCAAGGCCATACAGCACAAATTCTCTGTAAAATAAACATACCACGTGTCTATCAGCTAAGCAATGAATGAATCAAAAGTGAAATTTTAATACCGTGTACAAAGTCATAAACAAAATACTTATAGAGTCATTTAATGAAACATGTACAAGATTGTTCTAATAAAACTATTAAAAGTATTAAAACTATAAAAATATTGCCTGGAAAAGTTAAAGAAGAGGTGTTATGGATTGAAATGTGTCCCTCCAAAAAATATAATATTGAAATTCAAAGCCCAAGTATCGTGAATATGAACTTATTTAGAAATAGAGTCTGCAAATGTAAATCAAATTTAAATTAGGGCATATAGGATTAGAGTTGGAATTCGGACACAGATGCACTAAAAGAATGTAGTGTGATGGCAGAGGTTGAAGACATACTTCTAGCAAACTAAAGTATGCTGTAGATCAATGGTACCACCCAGGGGCTGCCATTGGGCCTGAAAGAAGGCTTGGGACTCTCTCTTCCTTAGAGCCACTCAAAAGATACCAGCCTTTCAGATACCTTGAGTTCAGCCTTCTATCCGCTCAACCATGAGAGAATAAATTTCTGCTGGCTAAATTAGTAATTTGTAGCAGACTGCAGCAGATTGTAGTAGATTGTTCCAGCAGCATTAGGAAATTTATACAAGAGATAATATTGTCAAGAAAATATATGAGTACATCCCCTGGGTTTTCTTCTGAACAATAATTTGATTTTCTAAACTATAGTTTAGTCTATCATATATTTAAGAATATAGGTTTTCATCAGAATTGCTGTCAAAAAAGAGTTATGGTAGAGACAAAGGAAACTGTCAAACACATACTCTGATGTATTGAATCAAGTGCTTGTTCTAAAGATTTGATGTCCTCTGTATTTGTTACCAAGAAAATGAAACAGTAAAATATATACTAAACTATAAGTTTGTAATTATAAGTTTGTTGTCTTGTATTTTTGATGAGGTGAAAGGTAATGTCTGACATATCAAGAAGAGTTTGCTTTAATGCCTGGAAATTAAGACTAATTGTTGTAGAAGCTCACTCTGAGTAGTTGTCAAAAATCAATCATATTTAGTATCAAAATCTATTAATTAGATTTCTCTTTTTCAGATCATCCCTTGTCAAATTTATTTCACTTATATTTTATGTTTTTAGCATTTTGATCAAAGCTTCCATATGTACTGTTGCACAATTGAACCTTAGCAGGAAAGCTTTCCCTTGGTCCTCCTTAACTTAGCCTATTTCTGCTTGTCAAAGAATTGTATTTGTTTGGGGGAGTCTGTTTCCTCATTCCTCCAATAAACACCATTATCAAATCCAAATTAGATAATGGTTCAGGCAGTGATTCAAATAAAGGACACATATGGATTTAAAATGTTCGGCTGGATTTGGGAAATGTGTGCAGCTCGTGTGGCTTCACCCGTATTGCTATACTGCCCAGTTCTTTTAACATTAGGATCTCAGCAGTAATTTTAGCAGAAATAATTGTAGAGATGTCTTCATATCTAGTTTCTTTTTGTCAATATGCCTCAATTTGAATTTTAACTTTACTGAGATAACTGTTGTTTTCAAAGGTTCTGCAGATGCATAATCACATTGAAAAGGAATTTTAAAAATATATCTCAGGAATAATAATGAGTTGGTACTTTAAGGGTCATAATGAGATAGAGAAGGGTCTGACTCCCTTGATTACCATGCTGGCCAAGGGTGGTATGGTTTTGCTGATAGCTGTCACTCTCTTTCCTTCCTCTCTCCAATGTAGAAGGATGGCTTGCCTTGGTGTCCTCCCTGGTTAGTGACTCCTCCAGGGTCCTCTGACAGGAGTGTAGCTTGATTGTCAGCGATGGTGTCCCATCCCGCTCTTGCCACTTCAGACATGGTCGCTGTCTCTTTTTAGAAGGGTGGCACAGGCTCACTTTGGCAGCACATATACTAAGAAAGGTGGTGGGGAAGCCAGCCTGGGCTACATAGTGAGTTCCAGGTCAGGCCAGCCTGAAAAATAAATAAATAAAAAATAAATAGGAGGGTGAGGGGACATGCTAATGTGGAAGGGAGAGATCTTGGCCCATTGTTAACATTCCCAACCTCCAACAGGCTGTAATGAACACACTTAGCCTTCCTCCACCCAGCTTCAGCCCCACCTTTTCCTCCAGACACAGAACTGAATCAAAAATATAACTACTGTAGCTGTCCTACAGTCTCCACCCACCTGAACCAATCAGAGGCCTACACTTGAACCAGTCATAGGCCTGCAGCTGCTATGCTGTACTTCCTCACATTTTGGGAGTTAGTCTAGTAGGGCTCCCTCGGATGTTCTAACTCTCCTGTGCTGCACTGCAGGTCCTATTAAAATAAAGATTCATGTTGGTGGTCCTATAAAGTGGCTAGTGATTTATTTCTCTGATAATGTGGGCTTATCCTGAGTGGTGTGCATAGAGTAATTGTCTCAAAAGAAAAACCAACAAATACTAGGGTCTGTCGGCCTTGAAGAATTCCCAAGATCGGCAGCTGATGCAGATCAGTAGCAGTGACCAGCAGCTAGCTGCATCAACTATTGGCGTCCAGCAGTGTCTGTCCACTGTCATCTGGAGGTATCAGAGCCGCTACAGGCAGAGAGCTGGCCTTCCGCGAGTCATGGTTTCCACCCAAATCTAGTAAAAGAACCCTTGACTCGCTGGCAGCAGTGGTACAGAGTCAAAGTTTGCTCACAAATGAACTTTAGATTGATAATTTTCTCATTAAAGATAATACATATTTTATGTATTCAAATAATTGCAATTGTTAAATATTTAATAAAACAAATCCAAAAATACTATAGCTCAAGAAAATGGTAAGTATAATGTTAATATTTTTCAGAAGACATAACTAATAAAATGTGTAAGTAAATTACTCTAAGCAGAAAAATTAAAACCAAAGAGTAAGGGAAAAATTAAATAACATACAATTATAATCAGGAACAGATATTTAAAAATGTATAGATGAGATTTTTGAAATAGCATATTACATCTCTATTTTACATGTATATTACATTATAAATATAAATGTATTTTGCTAGGTGAAAAAGAACGAGATTATCTAAAACTGCGCTAGTGTCAGCCTGAGCTGTAGCCAGGGTGCAACTCAGAGAGAACTATTACAATTTTTTTTTTTTTTTTTTTTTTTTTTTGGTGCTGAGGATCGAACTCAGAGAACTATTACTCTTACATCCACTAAAATGCCTGAAAAAATGCCCATTAATTTCTTAATATTCACAGAGGTGCTGCAGGCTTCTTCTGTTAAACCACAAACACAACCTTTCTCCAGTTTCTAAATGACTTTGGTAAAGTTCTCTTTTTATGACTGTTTCTAAGATGCTTTCTTTTTCCTGTCAACTTCCTTACTTGTCTCAATTACCTGAAGGTAATCACAGTCCTCGAAGTCAGCCGGAGGGTCAATCCTCTCAAATTTGTCTCACTGAATATATAAAGGATTTTTAACAATGTGCCGATCAAATTTTTCTGATTGCATTAGCTATCTACTGCAGCTGAAGAAATTAATGCAAATTTAGCCACTTAGAATAACACCTGTTTATTAGTTCGTACTTTCACAAGGTTAGGATTCTGAGCAGCATTTGAGTGAGCTCTGTGTTCGGTGTATCCCAAGTCTGACATCCGGGTGTCGGCTGGTCTGGGTTCTCACCCCAAGGCTTTGGGAGACGTCCACTCCAGATTCATTCTTCAGGTTTTTAAGAGAAATCATCCCTTTGTGATCACGGTTCTGAAGTCTGCGTCTTTTTCCAGGCCATCAGCTAGAGACGCGTCTGTCTGAGGTTGCTCCTTCGCCCTTGCCCCAGGCTTGCCTCCATCACAGAACCAGAAAACCTCCATTCCAGTCGCTTACTCTTTGAATCTCTCTGGCTTCTTTCACAGTCAAAGAAAACTCTTCTTTTAAAGGGTTCATGTGATTAAATTAGGCCCACCTCTATAATCTCCCTTTTGATTAACTCAAAGTCAATTGATTCAAAACCTTAATTACATCTTCACAATCCCTTTGCCATGTAATATAACATAATCAGGGGCTTAACTCCAAGGAGCAAAAATTATGGGGATCGTTTTACAATTCCACCTACTACACTGATTAACTTTATTAGAGTTTTAATTAAAAAGAAATTATAGAAAAATTTTATTGACATAAATATGCACAGAAAATAAAATTCACTAACTGAAGATTAAAGGATCTTAAAGAACCAAAGCATTTGTACCATGCAGGGACTGTGAATTATAAATTTAAAAACATGAAGTATTCCTACAGCAGTACTAATAAAATGATAGAATTCGTTTTGTAGTCTAGAAACCCACAGATTTTAGAAAATATTATTCATATGTTGATAATTAAATAATCTATCAGGCCATAATAAAAGCCAGTTTAAGTTTGATTTCACTATTTTAAATTCTATAGCAGCTGCTATGCTAAAGCTTAATTACTTTTAATTCAGTAACGTGTTTGGTGACTGTTGTACTACCTGATTGTCCATTTCAGTTTTCTCTATAAATTGCACAAATTGCTGCAAAATGGGAACACATATCTTAACACGAAGTGAGTTTAATATTTACATTTGTTCTGTGGAGATGAACATACTACACCAGAATACACAATTTATAAATATGTAGTAATTTCATAGAAGCTTATATGTTTTTCTGTACTCACAAAAAGTGATTGATGTTAAGACTGCTTTTAGTAAATTGATTATTCCTTTTTTATTTATTTGTAATTTCTAAAGTAAAATTACATTTCAAATTTGAATTTACTACCCATAATAACATTTCCACTGTGGAAATAGGTGTGTGATTGTTGTGACTATATTAAAACAATGATAAAATTAATTGCTACGGTTTGAATATACTTTGTGCCCACAATAATTCAGATTAAAGATTAAGCTGCCTAGTGAGATAGTAAGAGGGTGAAAACTTACAATGCACATTAGTCAGCTTTCCTTTCTTTTGCTGGGACAGAATACCTGACACAATTTAGAGAAGGAGTTATATAGTTTGTCTCATTGTTTCAGTTCATGGTGGACGGGCTTTAAGGCAGAAAAATCACGGTACAGAGACACAGAGAGGCAAACTATCAGGTCATTGATGCCAGAAGCAGAGAGACTGTAGGAAGAGAGCCAGAGCTATTTCCTCCCTCAACCATTCCCTCCCTCTGAGCCCTGCCTCCTAAGGACCCTTTTAGCTATGAACTCATCAATGGATGCATTCACTGGTGAGAGTAGACTCCTGGTAGTGATCCTACGGCATTCCAAAAGACCCACCTCTGAACAAAGAACACATTGGGAGACACTCGAGACCAAAACCATAACATATGACTATGGTATTTTGAAGTGAAACCTTTGAGAGGTTATTAGGATTAGAAGAGATCATTAGAATGAGATACTGGTGGTTTTACAGGAAAAGGAAGAGAGACCAGGACAGGCACACAATTTGTCTCTTTCATATGCTATCTTCCGCTGCCTCAGGATTCTTGTAGTAAGAAGGCCACCACCAGATATAGCCCCTTGACCTTTAATCAGAAATAAGAGCCAAAATAATTTTCTTTCCTTTATCATGTATTATTAGAAAATGGCATTGTATTATTAGAAAATGGAATCATATGCTTTGAAACTTAATTTAGTGAAAAATAAAATCTTACTTTAAATGCCACGATATAAATGCAGTAAAGGTAAAAGACAGAGTAGAATAGAAAATATACAGAGACACTGGTTTCTATACTTTCACAGCCATGCAATTTTGTATTCTTACTGGATTTATGTATTGATTTTCTTTAATTAATATTTACTTTTATTATATACATACTACCAAATTTGTCTTCCTCTATAGACTAGAACTTAATGAAAGTAGCCTTTCATTCTGTTTTAGTCAATAGCTAGATAATTGTTCGGTTTTCTTTTATACTACACTTGAGTTTCTTCAGCCACAAAATCATAGGAATTTACCTGATGATTTCAAGCCCAAACATTCGTGTGTCTTAGGCTGGTTGTACAAGTTTTCATAAACAGTACATAATTTAAAGAAGGCATCCACTGTTAATGGATCTATACTCATTAGTATTCTTTACTTTTTAAGTTGATAGAAGTGTTCAAAATTAAAATGTGATAATTCATAACTCTGTGAAAATACTAAAAGCCATGGAATTCTACTCTTTAAATGAATGTTGCCTGAGTGAGACATGAACTGTATCTCAACAAACGTAGTCATAAAAAGTGGCTGAAATGTGGAGACAAAAATAAACCTCAGGAGATCCCAGAAATTGAAGTTATTATTATGATCTATAATTATAGGATGGAAAACTTAATAGTACTGAAAATTATAATGAAAATAGAATAGAAATTTTATAACTTAATTAAGCGGGTTTAAGTATTAATTAGACACAGCTCAAGAGAGAATAAATGAACTAGAAAACTAAGAAAAAGAAGTTGAAATTTGCAGAAAACAGAACTTGAGACATAAGACACCATGAAAAGTTAAGTACACTTACAATTAGAATCAAATAAGGGTAGGAAAGAGAGAATAGACCAAAAGCCATATTTATATAGATAATGCCTAAGAGTTTTCCATACTCCACAAAAGATAATAAGTACAAGAAAATCTTGGTTTGTGAGCATAACTTGTTCCAGAAACATGCTGTAGTCCAAAGCACTTGCATATCAATGGGAACTCCTCCATAAGAAATAATGGAAGCTCAAATGATTCATTCCACAACCCAAAAATAGTCATATAAATATAATTACAATACTGTAATATACAATGAAATAATGAAGAAAATGCAAAACATGAAGAAAAACAAACAAATGATCATGAAAACCTTTGAAGCTGTTGTGAGGGATACAAGAGAGAGGAGGGTTATTGAACAGGATTTCTTTTACTATCAGTAATGGAATCACTCTTATCTTTTGGCTCATTGGAATCTTTTTCTTTTCTTTTTTTATTTTTCAATTCATCTTTAACAATGATCTATCCAAAGACACTTGCATTTGGGAAAAAAAAAAAAAAAACCTTAAAAATTTTGTGGGGCCCATGCTTATAATTCCAGGCTTCTAGAAGGCAGAGGCAGGTGGATCTCAAGTTCCAGCCCAACTTTTCTAACTTTGCTATTTAGCAACATCCAGTCTGAAAATTGAAGAAAATAATAATAATTTAAATGAAGGGCCGTGGATGTACCTCAGTGCAATGACTCTAGGTTTAATTCTAAGTACCTCCTGAAAAGAAGGAAGGAAGAAAGGGAAAGAAAGAAAGGAAGAAAGAAAGAAGAAAGAAATGAAAGAAAGAAAGTGAGCCATAGTTACAGAATAAAACACTTCCAGAATAACAAAAACAAAACAAACAAACAAAGCAGGAAAATAATTACCATCAGTCTCTCAAAAAAAGAAATATGACATGAAATATTTTTTTGAAATAAAAAAATATGATCTTAAGAACAAAATTTACATAAGAAGAATTTGCATAAGAACAGTCACACAAAGTTCAAATATTGAGTCAATGTGAATGACTGGTTAGTATGTAAAATAAATGATGATAAAAATGATAATCCTTTGTACTGTTTAATATGTAGGTGAAATCAAATTAAGACACGGCTAACACAACTTTTAGCACCATTTAGGATATTAAATGATCTTCAAAATTTTAAAGACATTAAAAACTAGAATTAACTAGAAAATACTAAAATAGTGATTTATCTTTATTTGCATAAAATAAGGATTAACAATAATGCCTAAGACAACATCTCAGAGAATATGCATAGACCATCTGACTAATAAGATAATGGGGTGAAAATGTAATAAATAGTAATCAGTCCTCCAGAAGAGAGAAATTAGAGAAAGAGAAATAAAAGAAGTAAAACAAAAATGAAGATCAACAGGAAAAGAAAGGAAACTTAAATACAAATACAAACAAAATAAATATTAAGCCAAATATACTCATATGATACATACACTTGAGTCCAAGCAGCACTACATAAATTGGTACATTTTAAATATGCGGATACAGAAAGGTTGACAGACACATGAATCTCTATCAATAACAAGCTGATTCGACTGACATGAGACAAGCAGATAAAACAGAACACATCCTAATAAGAAATTTTCAATTCACCAGGATAACATTCTAATTTTACATGCATCGTTTACAAATAGATAAAAAGAAATAAAAATTTATTTAATAAATATAGTGGTAACAATGTTAATGTATTTGATGTAATACTACACTTGCACCCGTAAATACAAGATATACATTTTTTCATTTATAAAAGAAAAATCCATCTAATTGATTATGTCCTGAGACATAAAGAAAATATCAACAAATATATAAAGATTCCACTATACAGTATGTTTTCAGATCTTGGTTGAATTAAGCTAGGAAGCAAAAGTACAGAGACAATTCTTTTTCAAAATTAAGAGATATACTAGGTGTGATCAAAATATATGGTAAATATTTGAATGTTTAAAACATTACTACATTAAAGACATAGTACCATGAATCTTCCTCAAAATATTTCCCCTTGCTTGAAACGCAAGTATTCCATCATTCTTGCCTCTTTCTGAAGGAGTTCTGGACGTCCTCTCTCACCGCATGTTTACATTGTGTCGTTTACATTGTGTGATCACAAATAAGGTGCATGATGCTGCCGAGTGCCATCCAAAGGAAAGGCAAGGTTATAAAAACATTACTGTGTATGTTCATTCACTGGCCACAGTGTGACTTCTAGCTCTTTCTCTAAGTTAAAATAACCATGAAATGTAAATGTTTTGGATCTATTCAGGATATAAAGGCAGCCACAATTGGTCATGGAAAGACATTTCAGGAAAAACTTCCAGAATTGCTTCTGAAAGAGGCTGGAGTGATGGCTCAAGCTTCTTTGAAGCAAGGGGGACTGTTTTGAAGAAGATTAATTATAATGTATCTTCTACTGCAATGATTTTTAAAAGTTAACATTTGCTGTAATTTTTGATCACCCCTGGCAATTTAAATAGCTCATGGATTTAAAAAGAATTTTAACAAATATTTTACATAAAGTAACCAAACTGTAAGGAAAATAAAATGTACAAATATATGTCACTTAGCCATAAACACAGTTGCAAGAAAACTGCTAATTAATAACATTAAGAACATATTTTAAAAAGAATAAAAGCTGAAAATGAATGTTTTGAAACATCCATCTAAAGAAATTAGTCAAAATAAATCACCTAAACTCTAAAAATGTAGAAAATGATACATAACCACACATAAAAAGGAATAACAATGTCAGCAATGGATATTTTAAAAGGCTAATTAATTTGGTAAAATCCAGGCAAAATCTATCGAGTATAAATATGGGATAGTGTATATTCCTAAAATCAGGTAATCACATAATTTTACAGACACTAAAAAGAAAATGAAAGTGTATTTTGAACTGCTTTATGGAAATAGATTCTAACATTAAAATAGTGAAATTCTTGGGGAAAACAGTATCAAATTCATGGAAAAATATAGAAAAACTCAGAAAATGTGTATGGACATGTGTTAGTGCTCAGTCCCCAGATCTGAGGAAGATCAGTGAAAAAGGAGGAACGGTGTGTTTTGGTTCATTGTTTTGGCAGCTTCACTCCATGGTTGCTTGACTTAGCTGCTCTGGGCCTGTGGAGTACAGGACGTTAGAAGTGCAGGCGCTCAT
>PVJO010012485.1:26861-55425 GCA_004026905.1 Hystrix cristata
ATGCTATAAGACTTAATATTGTAAGGCTGTCAGGACAAAGTAAATATTTCCATTCTCCGGCCTTCCTTTTCCAAAACTTATTTGCTCCTTTCTTACCAAGAATGAGACCTATTAGATTTAGAACCGTTTGCCTCCTTTGTGGCAGAATCATCTCTTTCTATTCAAGGGTAAAAGAACTTGTTTTCTCTTGAATCAAATAAATTTCAAATTGGGAGCCTTTCCTTTTCTCCACCCAGACAGAATTCACTTGGGCAAGCAATATGCAGTCCCTCTCACTCTCTCAAGAGGTGAGCAGGTCAGGCAGTTGGCAAGCTCCCACATAAGCTCTGAGATTAAGATTTTCTATCCTTGTCTTCTGCAAAACAGACCCCACATACACAGCTTGGCACCCGCTTTCGTCACACCTCCCGAGCAGGCAGAACTGGAGCGAGGAAAATTGATGCTTTTATTGCTATAAAAATAAGTTCTAGCTTTAATCTAGAAATGCTGGGATTGTTTTCCTGACAAAATAAATAGCTGTTTCTCTGAGAGATGGGATTCTATTTCTAGACGGCATAACTGTTAAAAATACATAAGGTTGGTTGCAAGATTTGTTTAAATGTAGCATAAAGGTCATTCATTCAAAGCCTTCCATTTTTTAAGGGAACGTAAAATGTATAGCTCTTTAAACTGTTTTATATTCTAAGTGGCACTATCAGGATTACTGTGGGGAAATCTCCTTAAAATCTTTTAAATTTTAATACCACAGAAACTCTGAAAGACTACTTTAAATGAAAAACAAGATGCTATATTTTGACTTAGTTTTTCACAGAATGTCAAAAACAGCACTGCAGCACCTTAATACCACACACAGGATTGGGAAATTCATTCCTTTCAAAGTTTTCAAATCAGAGAAGCTTAACTTTGAAAGAGATATTAAGGTTTATAAATATTTGTGACTGAATCATCATAGTAATTCTTTAAAAACCTCACTAAATGACAGAAACATGAGCTGCCATTTATTCTATTTCATCACTGTTTATAAAAGCAAATTAAATTTTTATGCACTTTCACATTTTAAAAATATTTGTATATAAGGATACAAGGATAAGGATGAACCAAATTCTCCTTTTTTTCAGAAAAATAACTTTCAAAACTTCTTCCTTAAAAAAAGAAATATTCTTTCTCATTTTCTCTCTCTCCATACATATATAATATAAAATGTATATATATGTATATTACTCTATAATGTTTAATTCTTATCACATTTCTTTCTTATGTTTCTTTAAAAATAATATCTATTCTAATATTATATACTTTAATTTGTTAAACTCTGACAGGGAGTTCATGTACTATAATGTTTAAACACCCTAACATTCGAACAATTAATTTGGTAAATAAACATTTGTCTATGTTATTGAATACATCAAACTTTCTTCTAGAATTATTTAAAACAAAAATGATGAAAATAATCACCATAAATTAGGTACTAAATATTTACATAAAATACTTTATACCCACACATATATACATGTATACATACACTCTTCAAACTCTTACGCCTGTTAGGTTTTGCAGTGGAATGTTTTAAAATGAATAAAAGTCTAAAGAACAGATTTTTTAAAAATATAAATTCACATATATCTTAGTGTCTACACAATTTCTACATGGCACCCTAAAACTATATTTCTAGGAAGCAAGTGTTTTAGTTACTTTTCTCTCGTTGTTGGGACAGAATACTCGACACCCAAAGTTAGGGGAAGAAAGGTTTATTAGCTCACAGTCTGCAGAGGTTTCAGTCTATAGTCCGCTGGGTCCGAGGCAGGGCGGCATGGCAGACCGGCAGCCGACCGGCAGCAAAGTAAAGTCAGGAAAATGCAAGGAATGTATGCAAATAAGCAATGCAAACAAGCAGCTTGTTAGCTTCTCCCTGTATCTTTTATCTAGGCTACCTGCCCCCAGGGCGGCCCGCACTCCCACCCCCAATCTCAGTCTCACATCCTTGATCCCAGCAGAACCATGCCAAACCGATCAATGGGTCAATTTAGTAATCACACACTCTAGATCCAGCTATCTCTTACCACATGAGGCTTTGGGGGGACATCTAGACACAAACCATAACAGCAAGTTATCTCATTTGTCTAAATTAATAACACAGTAACTGAATTCCAAGGAAAAAAAACTGAATTTCTAAGCAGTTAATAAGTGTTCTGATATATAATACATGTAAACTATTTTTTTTTATTTTGATAATCAAATTTGTGTTAATTCAAAACTTACACAGAACAATTAGAATTCTTGGATAAAACTATCAGATCAGCCCTGAAGGTTGAGCTGGGAATAAACTGGAGACATATGCTGTCTCACAGACTTGAAAGGAGATGAGTAAGTAGTCCGGGCTTGGAGGGCAAGAGGGTACCGGAACAGCCGGAACTGGAGCTTCGAGACAGCTTTGTGTGGTCGGGAGACAATGCAACACAGCTTTGGTAGCTTTACCTGCCTTCGTGTCTCAGCTCAGATATGCGAATGCTAACAGACAAAGTCTCCTCGGGTAGAAACGTGGGATTCCAGCATTAAAGCTCCAATGAAACAATTTACAATGGGAAAAAAAGAGAGGATGAAAAAAGAAAATTAAAAACATAGAGGTTAAACCACAGTTAAAATGGCATCATCGGCCTTGAAATGGTAACAGACACAAAATAGAATAAATGAAGATATTTTTAGTTGGGTCTAAAATAAGTCAGAAAATGTTTCTAAATAGCATTTCATGGGCAAAGAACTGTTAGTATGAGTTAAGCATGCAGCCACTCGTTATAAGCCCTAAATTTGATATGACTTCAAAAATGTTCAAAATTCAATCTGTGTGCCAAACTGTATTTAAAATGGCAAGTTGTTCAGATTTCTGGAAATATTTTCTGCCTTGACTAAATCATATGTGGATAATGTGCTGAATTCCTTATGTAATATTTCAAGAACGGATCTCACAAGATAGATTGCAGTCATATAAAAATAACAGCAAATATTAAAATCAAATAGGTAATTTAAAGGACAAGGAAGAATTAATATGTACATGACCTTTGAAAGAACTGCTATCTTTCTATACAGATCTACAAGGATGTCTTTTTGGAGGACTATGTGAATTGATTCCATGTTGACCAAGAGAACAGAACTGGGACAAAATTTCAGGAACAAACAATGCAGTATAAGTCTCATTTATCTAAAATCTGGACTGTTTCTAAAAGAAATGAATATGCTCTTCTGGGATGTTATCAAGTAGAAATTCTGTGATGTTCTGTAGAAACATGTTCTTGGTGTTTAGACTATTTTAAGTGGAATAGGAATTCCCAAAGATGTTTTAACTCTAAAATTTTCTGAATTAAGAGGTGTAATAGCAAACAGTGGTAATAATTGGGAAGATAAAATTTCAGTATGTTTTCCCATAAAAATATAGCAGAAGCAATTGCCACCTACTCTCTTCTTGCATTATATCATCTATGTAATTTAGACTGAGTGAATATTTATATAACATGGCACTAAATGATCAAAGAAACATACAATTCAGAAATTATTTTGTTCTCATTAATATTTCAGTACTTTAAATGGCAGAAATACTAGAGAAGTTATAAGAAGATTTTGACAAAATCACAAAAGCACACTTGGCTGAAAATGATAAAAATGTAAAAAAGAATAATAGAAATGAATAGGTATTCTTTTCTGTTTAAATGAGGTCAGAATGTTTGTCTCTCATTTCTTATGAGAAGTCTGGAGGCTGAGGCAGAACCATTCATAATTTGGGGGAGGGGGGATGTATAACAAAGTCTTCATTTAAAACTAATTGTATATGTTTATGATATACAGCATGTTTTTTATATATGTACACACAGTGAGATGAGTAAATCAACCGAATTTTCATAGCCATCTCATCAACTACACTGTTGTTATAAGAACACTTTAAAGGTCTTCCTTAGCAATATTCAGTATGCATTATTAACAATAATCCCTGTCCTATACAACAGATTCTGAACCTATTCTTTGTCACATCTCACCTATTCTCTTCCCATTCTTAGTTGCTGGTAACCACTATTCTCTCTGCTCTTAGGAGTTTTTCCTTTTTTACATTCTACATGTGAAATCATAGGGTGACTATCTTTCCATGCCTAGTTTATTTCATTTAGGATACTGTCTTTCAGGTTTATGTTGCTGCAAATGACAGGATTCCATTCTTTTTAAATATTCAATAGTTTTTCATTGTGTATAGATATTTTCTTTATCCATTCTTCCACTGACAGAAGTTAGAAAGATTGCATATCTCATGTATTATAAACAATACTCCAAGAAACACAGGCATTCAAATGATTCATTGATGTACAATTTCATTACCTTTGGATATATAGGCAGGAGAGGAATTGCTAGATGATATGGTCGGGGTATTATTAATTTTGGGGGGGTGTCCATATTGTTTTACATAATAGCTCTTCTAATTACATTCCCACCAATAGTATGCAAGAGTTTCTTTCCTCATCTTCGACACTTGTTACTCTTTTATTGTTTTTGAGAAGTTGTTTTAATGGGTCCGAAATTAATTGCTGTTCTACTGTATTTCCCTGGTGATTAGTGATGGCAATTTCATGTATCTGTTGACAGTCTGTATGTCTTTCGTAGATAAGTTAGTATTCCAATCCTTTGCCCATTTTTTAAAATGTTCTTTCTATAGAGTTTCTTGGGTTCCTTATATATTCTGGACTTGTCTTCATATTATGACTAACATGATGAAAGGTACGCAAGTGTTTTCTTCCATCCTACAGATTGTCTCTTCAATTTGTTAATTTTTTGCTTTGCTGTAAATGTGCTTTCTAATTTGATGCAATCTCATGCATCTTATTGTTACCTGTGCTTTTGGGCTCATTTTGAGAAAAATTCATTGCCCACATCTTCATCAAAAAAGGTTTTTTTGTATCTTTCCTTCTAGCAGTGTTATATATTTTTTAGTGTATGTTTAAAACTGAAGTATACTTTGAACTGACTTTTGTGTCTATTGTGAGATAAAGGTCTAATTCGTTCTGCGTGTGGCTGGCCTATTGTTTCAGCACTATGTTAAAGAGACTGTTCTTTCTCTATTGTGTATTCTTGGAAACTTTGTCAAAGATCTGTTGGTTGTGAATGTGTGGATTTGTTTCCAGGCTGTTGGTTCTGTTCTGTTAGGCCGCATCATTTATATTTTTATGCCATGATGCACTTTCGTATCGTATTTGAAATTAGATGACGTAATATCTCCAGCTTTGCCTTTGTGCTCAAGATTTTGTCAGTTACTTGGGTTCTTTTGGAGTTCTGTACACACTTTAGGACAATTTTTTTGTATTTATATGAAAAAGTCATTGGAATTTTAGTAGCATAGGGCTGGGGATTTAGCTAGTAGCAAATGAATTAATCAGAGGGTGCTTTTCACAGTATGGATATTTAATTAGAGTAACTCTTCCAATTTAGGAACACAGGATGTCTTTACATTTATTTGTGTCCTCTTCAATTTCTTTTACATTCTGTAGTAATGTAGGAATTTTCACCTATCTCTTGTTAAATTTATTCCTATTCTTATGTTATTATATGGAAATTGTTTTCTTGATTTCTTATGCATGTAGTTTATTATTACAATACAGAAAATCTATGTATGTGACTTTATATCCTGCAATTTTCCTGAATTATTATTATTTATTTTTTTGGTGGAGTATTTAGAGTTTTTGTTATGTAACTTCATGCCATGTGCAAATAGAAATAATTTATCTTCTTCCTTTCCAATTTGGATGTGTTTATTTCTTTTCCTCACCTAATTGCTCTACCTAGGATTTCAATGCTCGATTGAATAGAAGCAGTGAAAGTGAGCGCCTCTGCCTTGTTCCTAATCTTAGAACAACACTTTTTAACTTTTAACCATTGAGTGTGATGTTGGCTATGGGCTTGTGATGCGGGCTTTCATTGTGTTTAAGCATATTTCTCCTATACCTAATTTGTCAAGTTTTAGCAGTTGGTTTAACAGTCGTGAATTTGTTTCAGTCTATTGAGATAATAGTTTCTGCCTTCATTCTGTTAATGTGCTGTGTTACAATTATTGATTTTGTGTATTGAATAATCTTTGTGTCTGGAATAAAATCTCACATGATCACTGGAAGGTTTATTTTAATGTGCGTTGAATCTAGTTTGCTACTTTGTAAGTGTTGGTATGTTGTGTTTCCATTTATCTCCAGATAATTATTAATTCCCCTTTTAATCTCATGTTTAATTCATTGGCTATTGTGGTGGACTGATATGGTCAACTTGACCAGGAAAGCCCAGCTGGACTGAGTCGGTGTGGTTCTGGGTATAGAGGATCCACCTGAGGATTGTTGCTGACACAGCATAAAAGAGAACAGGGGCAGAAGATGGGGCTGGCTGTTTCCCAGGAGAAGCTCTGTTGTGACTGATTCTCTCAAAGGGCCCTCAGCTGTACTCATAGCAAAAGGAGCTCGGGGCCTTGCTGTTGTCAAAGAGGGCTGCTTTTCACTTCAGGGGAGCTCTGGTCTTCATCTCTGGTGTGAGTGTCGTATCCTGGTTCCAACATAGATTTCTTCAGACTTTTAGTGCAGACGTGGACGTACAAGGGACAGTGCCGTGGGCTCCCAGCCCTTGATTGCATCTTTCTGGTCTCTGGTGCATAGATGGATATTCTGCATTTTTCCTGCATTTGGCTTGTGTGTGTGAATGTTGTAATGTGTAAATGTCCTGCATTGAATCTGCTGTCTTGCAAAACATTGACTGGAAACCAGCAACTGAACAGTTATTTAGGAGCAAATTCTTTAATTTCTCCATATTTTTAAAATTTCTGAAATCCATCCTATTATTAATTTCTAGTTCCTACCAGTCCAGTCAGAAAAGGACTCTTGATAACTTAATGTTTCTAAACGTAAATTTGTTAAAACTTGAGTTGTGGCTCAACATATCTTGGAAAATACTCTACTTATGCTTGAGAAAATGTGTATTTTGCTGTTCAACAACACAATATTCCCTGTAGGAGGTGTGAACAAAATATACAGGGAAAATGTAAATTTAAAAAAGTTTATTGTATTAACAGATATATTGTCATGAGTCCCCCTCAAAATTTTCCCTTTCTTTTTTATTACTAATTTTATTAGTGCATTTTAGATATACAAAATGATCACATTCATCATAGGGAATTAGTACCTGTACAAGCTATGTGTTGATTTTTTTTCCCCTTTCCCCTCCCCTCCCTTCGACTCCTCTTCTCCTCCTTATTTATTTCCATCTTTTCTGTTTCTTTTCCTTGTCCCTTCCTTCCTTTCCCCCTCCCCCTTCCCAGTTATGCTTCCTCTTTGAATATCTTCTTTGTATCTCACAATATCTGTCATACATTTTGGTCATTATTCACACTTTCAGTTTCTCATACCAGAGAAACAATGTGATATTTACTCATATGTGTTGGATTTATTTCACTTGAGTATGTTCTCAAGGTGCATTCATTTACCTAGAAATGTCTCAAGTTTATCCTTCTTTGTGGCTGAGTAATATTCCATTATATTAAAAAAATCTTTATACATTCATCAGTTGATGGGGATTTGGGCTGTTTCCAAGATTGAGTTATTACAAACTGTGCTGTTATGAACATGGGTGTGCATATATTGCTGTGTTTCTTTTGTCCCTTTTAAAAAAATTTATTTTAATGGGACATTTTAGATGTACATAGTAATAACAGTCATCATAGGGGATTTGTACCTGTACATTATGTATCATGTTGCTTCTTTTTTTTCCCATTCCCCTCCCCTCCCTTCACCCCTCCTCCTTCCTTATTTACAAAAGCTTCATTTCTATTTTTTCCTTCCATTTCTTATTTCTCTTGTCCCTCTGTTCCTTCCCCCTCCCTCTCCTTGTTCCCCTTTCCCATTTGAACACTTACTTTCCTTTCCCAATAAAATACATTTTAGTCTTTATTTACACTTTCAGTTTCTCATCTTGAGACCATACTCAAGTGAAATAAATCAGACACACATGTTTAAATACTGCATTGTTTCTTTGGTGTGAGAAACTGAAAGTTTAAATATCGCTGTGGTTTGATTGATGCTTTTAATTCTTCTGGGAAGAGATCACGAAGGGGAATACCTGAGTCAAATGAAATCTCCAGTTGTAATTTTTTGAGAAATATTCACACTGATTTCCACAGTGGTTGCCCCAGTCTACACTCCCACCAACAGAGGAGAAGGGTTCCTTTTTTCCTACATCCCCTCCAGCATTTGTTATCAGTTGATTTTTTGAAAATAGCCATTCTTTCTGGAGTGAGATAGAATCTCAGCATTGTTTTAATTTGCATCTCTCAAAAGGACCTGTGCCGTTGAGCATCTTTCTATTTATTTATTTGCCATTTGTACTTCTTCATCTGAGAAGTGTCTATTCATTTCAGATGCCCATGTTTGGATTGGGTCTTTAAATCTGGGGGGGTCTGGGATTTTTGAGTTCTTTGTATATTCTATATGTTAGACTTTTGTCTGAGGAACAAGCTGGCAGAAATTTTTCCCACTCCATGGGTTGTCTCTTCACTCTGGTGGTGATTTCTTTTGCTGTGCAAAAGTTTTTTAATAGGATGAGATACCAGGTGTTAATTCTTTGTAATATTTCCAAGCAGTGTAGATTTTGTTCATAGAGTCTTTGCCTACACCTGTATCTTCCAGAGTTCTACCTATTCTATCTTCCAGCAGATTCAGTGTTTCTGTTTTAATATTTAGATATTTGATCCATTTCAATTTTAGTTTAGTGCATGGTGAGAGACATGGGTCTAGTTTTAGTGTTCAACATGTAGAGACCCAATTTCTCCATTGCCATTTATTGAAGGGGTTTTCTTTCTTCTAGTGAGGGTGTTTGGTCCCTTTGTTGATTATGAGGTGGTTGAGTTGTTTGAGGTAGTTTCTTCATCTTCTAACCTGTTCCATTGATCCTTGGATCTGTTTTTTGCCAGTACCATGCTGGGGTTTTTTGTTTGTTTGTTTGTTTGCTTTTTTAATCACACTAGCTTCGTGGCATAATTTTAAGTCAAGGATTGTGATGCCCCTACCTTCCTTCTGTTGCCCAGAATAGTTTTTGCTATTCTGGTCTTTTTTGGTTCCAAATGAATTTTGAGATGTTTTTCTGTAATTCTGTGAGATATACTATTGGTATTTTGATTATGATTGTATTAAATCTGTATAGTAATTTAGGAAGTATGGTCATTTTCACTACATTGGTTCTTCCTACCCAAGAACAGGGGATATCTTGGCATTTTCTGGTATCCTTTTCAATCCCCTTTTTCAGAGTACCATAGTTTCCAATGTAAAGTTCTTTAACTTACTTTGTTAGATTGAGTCTTAAGTATTTTATTTCTTAAGGGGTGAAAGGGGTGGCTTTTCTTTGCTTTGCTTTTTTTTGGTGCTGGGAATCGAACTCAGGGCCTTGTGCTTGCAAGGCAAGCACTCTAATCACTGGGCTAAATCTGCAGCCCAAGGGGTGGCTTTTCTAATTTCTCTCTCAGTGAGTTTATTTGTGTACAGAAATACTATTGATATTTGAGTGTTGACAAGAAATTTAAAGAAGATCTAATGCCATGACTTCTCAAAATCTTTAATGAAATTGAAGGGGAAACAGTACTCCCAAAGTCATTCCTGGAAGCAAGCGTTATCCTCACACCAAAACCAGAGAAGGACCCAACCAAAAAAAGAGAACTACAGGCTCATCTCCCTAATGTACATAGCTGCAAAATCCTCAATAAGATACTAGCAAACAGAATGTGGCAAATCACCAAGAAGATTATACAACGTGGCCAAGTAGGACTCATCCCAGGGATGCAGGGATGGTTCAACATATGCAAATCAATAAGCATAAAACACTATTACCAACAGAGCCAAGGACCAAAATCACATGATCATCTCATTAGACACAGAAAAAGCTTTCGATGAAGTCCAACACCAATTCATGAGGAAAAAAAAAAAAAACTTCGGGAAATTGAAATAGATTGTCTTTCTCTCAGTCTGGTAAAAGCCATCTATGACAAACCAATAGCCAACATCACACTAAAAGATAAAAAGCCTTAACTCTAAAGCCAGGAACAAGAGAAGGATGCTCGCTATCACTACTCCTATTCAATATACTGCTGAAAACATTAGTCAGAGCAATTAGACAAAAGAAAGAAAAAATGAGAATAAAGATAGGAAAAGAAGTAGTGAAATCATCATTATTTGTGGATCACATGACACTCTACCTAGAAGACCCCAAAAACTCCACCAAAGGCTTCTAGGTTTGATAGCCAGATTCAGCCGCATCCCTGGATTCAAAGTCTTCAGTTGATACCTGGATTCATTGTCAGTCTTCCCCTTCTTTTGTTCAGTTCTATCACATCGTTCTCGCCACTTTCTGAAGCCTTGTTTTATGAGTCATGATAAAAAAAAAAATACGGTGAATGTTGGTGCCAAGTGTCACCCAAGCTCATAAAAGCAAACTCACAAAAATATTATGGTGTAATCTCCACCTTATTCATCTGATCTGGTACTGTGGGACTTCTGGCTCTTCCTTGAAGTCAGTAAATGAGCATGAAGAGTAACAAGTTTTGAATAAATTCAGGACACGGAGCAGTCACAACAGGGCACCTAAAGACACTCATGACAGAGGACTTGCAGAACTGCTTCAAAAACTGGCAAGAATGATGCAGTATGTTTGATGCGAGGAGGAGCATTTTGAAGGGGATTAATAGCAACATATCTTTTACTGTAACAAATTTCAATCTAATATTCACTCTGTTTTGATCATACAAATAAATTATTATATTTATTTGGTTTAATGTGTAGTTATATCCATAGTTTTCTTTATGATTTTCTCCTCAGATCTCTTTATTTTTGAAAATGAGACTGCAGAATGCCCTCGTACCATTGTAATGCTCTTTATCTCCTTTTAGATCTATTAATATCTGCTTGATATATTTCGGTGCTCAAATGCAGGATGGATCTATAGTTATGAATTAATATATCATCTTCATTAATTGTTCTTATACCATGATTACTTTTGTTTCTTGTTATAGGTTTTGAGTCAGGTCTTTTTGTCTGCTATGACTGTCCCTCTTGTCTATTGTTTTTCTTTCAATGGAACAGCTTTTCTCTATGTTTACTTTCAATCTATGTGTATTCTTAAAGCTGTGTTGTCTTATAGATAGCAAGTAGATTTTGTTGTTATTTTTAATCTGTTTAGCCATTTTACATCTTTAGATTGGTGAATGTTAGCTACGTATATTCAAGGTAATTATTGATGAGTAAAGTTACCTTTGTATGCTCACTTCAACAGCACATATCCTAAGAAAAGTTACCTTTCTAACTTTTGTTTGTTTTCTTTTTCTTTCATTTCCTCTTCTCTCACTGACTTCATTTGTGGGTGATTGTTTTCTGTATTGATCTGCTTCAAGTAGTTTATCTTCTTAATTTCAGATTATTATCAGCTTTTATTTATCAGTGTAGACTATAATATCAGTATAATATAGTCTATTTTATTCTGATAAAAATTTAAGATTGATGTTACAAAAGCCCTAAACTTTTAGACATAAGCATACTTTGTTTTGATGTCACAATCTTTTTATATTTTGTATTGCTTGAAATTATTATAGTCGCAAGTTGTTTTAAATAGGTTTGTTTTTTAACCTTTATACTAGCTATGCAAAAGATCTGAGCACTAGTGTTACAGCTTTGTATTTGACTTATTTTCACCACTGAATATTATACTCTCTTGTAGTTATATGCTAATTATCATTGTTTTATTTCAGCTCGAAAAATTCCTTTGAGCATCTCTTATAAATTTAGATGGTGTGATGGCTGATTGTGTCAATGTGAGTAAGAGAAGCTCAATTAAATTGGCTCAGTAATTCCACACACTGGTGTAGAAGACCCAGCCTGGGGTGGCTCATCACCTGGATGGTGTAAAGGGGAAATGAAAGAGGACGGAGCTGCTTGAGTTTCTTTAGAGGAGCTCCACCTTCACCTTGGACGTCATCTCCTGGCTTCCGGCGCAGACTCTTGAGCTTCCGTCCACACCCCTTGGCCTCTGGGTATGGACGCACACAGGGCACTGCAGTGAACTCCTGACCTTCTACTGGATCCTTCGGATCTCCAGTGCGCAGACGGACCTCCCGCACCGTTCCTCATCTCACTCTGTGGGCGGCCCTCGTAAGCCAATCTGTATATTCTTATATATTTGTATATCTTGTATTATAGCTGTTTCTCTAGTAAATACTGACACAGAAATTGGTACCAGAGAAGTGGGATAGTTGCTGTAATATTGTCTGGCCATGTGGCTTAAGAGCCTTTGGAATTAATTTGGAAAGATTTTGAGAGACTGGTGGAAGCAGCAGCCCTGGAATGCTCTAAATTTTGTTATATGGAGACCCTGCTCAGAGCCCAGAATACCAGAGTAACATGGAAATGCTGCCAGGTAGGATGAAGCTGGAGAGGCTTCTCTCGCAAAGCACTGCACTGGCTGCTGGAGCCCAGGCAGTATGTGTGTGCTTTGGTAGAGGTTGGGCCGCATTTTGCTTGTGTTTAGAGATATGGCCTGGGCGGCAAAAAAATTTTCAATGCTGTCTACTTTTAGGATGGCAGCATGATTACTATATGAGGGCTTTGGGCCGGGTCTGTGTTGGCAATCAAGAGCAGAGAGACAGTGAGATAACTTGGAGCATTTGGCCAGAGGGGAGCTGTGGTTTGTAAGGATGAACAGAGGAGAACTTGGTTGTGGAAATGAAATGGAAAAATGAAAAATGACCTGAGGCCTTTTACCAGAAGGGCTGAGTATATTTTGGGTGCAGGAGATCCCTTGGGGCATCTCTTATTGTTGCCATACTCTGTTGTTAAATTAATGGAAACCCAAAGAGTTCTAATATTTGAAGCCATATTTTTTAATGTGGACACACTGTATTGGTATATTGCATTTTGCAAATTATTTATTTTTAAAGAGTAAAACAAGTGGGAGGGAAAGAATGGAATTGTTGCAAAGCACGTATAGTTGTAGTTTTTGGACACCCGTTTGTAATTAGGCATTGTGTTTTTTTAACTTTGAATTTTGAGAATTCTTTGAATATTCATTTCTGGTGTGGAAATGAGTGCAATAAGAACTGTATTGTTAATGTACATCTGAATAGATCAAGCTATGATAATTCTTTACAAATCTGCCACTGGAGACTATTTTAAAGTTTAAAGAAATGTGTCTGGTTATCAAGTTGTCCTGAATTGTGATGGACTGATTTTGCTCAGTTTGCTCAGGAAGGCCCAGCTGAACTAAGTTAGCACGGTTCTGGGCATAGAGGATCCACTGAGGATTATTGCCGGCACAGCATAAAGGGGAAGATTGGGGGCAGCTAATTTCCCAGGAGAGTCTTTGTTGCAGCTGGTTTCTATGAAGAAATTCGGGTGTTCTTGTTGCAAAAGAGCTCAGGTCTTTGCTATGGTCGGGTATGTCTGCTGTTTGCTTTCGGGCAGCGCTGGTCTTCATCTCTGTCTTCAGATTCATATTCTGGTTCCAGTATAGATTTCTTCAGCATTTTAGTGCAGACACAGACTTGCATGGGACATTGCTGCGGGCTCATAGCCCTTGACTGGATCTTCTAGGTCTCCAGCATGCTGATAGACATTTTGTACTTTGCTGCACTTGGCTCATGAGTGAATGTTGTAGCTCGTAAATGTCCTATATTAAATCTGCCCTCTTGTTAACTATCGACTCTAGAACCCACTGACTAATACAGATGGTCATGAACTCCTTCTGCTTAAATTTGTCTGGGAAAGTCCTCATCTCTGCTTCATTTTTGAAAGTCTGTTTTGACACATAAAATATTATTTGTTGGAAACACTTTTCATTCATTTTAAATGTATTATTCCACTATTTCTTGACCTTCAAAGTTTCTGTTGTTGTTGTTGTTGGTACCTGTTTGCAGTACATAATGTTTACATTCCTTGTGTACAGTTACAACAAATACATAACACATCTTAATTCCTTTTTTCAGCCTCTTTCTCTCCCCTCCCCTGTCTCCTTCAATCTCTTGATTCCCTTCCCATTTGAGAAAGAGCTATAGCTCTACTTCTTATTGTCTATCTTTTATTTTTGCCCTTTATTTATAATTTGGGCTTCTTTTAAGAAAAGCCACATGATATTTAAACTTTTGTGTCTGATTTATTTCACTTGATATTATTATCTCAAGGTGCATGCATTTTTCTACAAATAACTCAAATTTATCTTTCTTCATGGTAGAATAGCAGTACTCCATTGTATATAAATAGCACATTTTCTATATGCATTCATCATTTGATGGACATTTAGGTTGCTTCCAAGATTTGACTATTATGAATTGTGCTTCTATAAACTCAGAAATCTGCTGAACATTGTGTGTAGTTTCCTTTGAATGAAAGTAACTTTTATAAACTTTCTCATTTCAATATATTTTTGTCTTTGATTTTTTGGCACTTTGATTGTAATGTCTTGATGTATTCCTCTTTGGCTACAGTTTCGTTTTTGAGTTTTTGCTTCCTGTATGTGGTTGGTTATTTTTCCCTGAGCAGGTGAAGTTTTCAGCAATTTCTTAAATATAAGTGTTCTCTCTTTTCTTTTTCAATGTAATGTGAAATATAACTTTCTTAATGCAGTTTCATAAATTCTGCAGTTTTTTCTTCATCCTATGTCCTTATTTCTTCTCTAATTGCCTATTTCGAATAACTTATCTTCAAATACACAAGTATTTTTCTTGGCCAATTCTATGTTGATATTCTCTATTGCATTTTTGTTTTAACCCACTATAGTCTTAAGAGCCAGAATTTCTCTTTGGTTCTTATTAATTTTATTGCTGTGTCAAGCTTATTTTTTTCACAAACTTTTATCTGGACTTTGTTGGATTGGCTCTATGCTCAAAGTTCACTGGCATTTCTTAAAATAAGTATTTTGAAATCTTTGTCTGGCAATTCATAGATTTCCACTTTTGTAGTGAAGTCAACTACTGAAAAATTACTATTATTTATTTCTTTTTATTTTTTAATTTTTTTTAACCAAGAACATGCATCGGTACGTTGTATACATAATGATCACATTTGTCATGGTTATTTTGTACCTATACATGATGTATCTTGGTTCCTCCCCCTCCCCACCCTTCCCTCCCATTCCCCCCCTTTCCTTATTTACAGCAGGTTTATTTACATTTTTCCATTTTTTCCCTTTTCCCTTTCTTTCCCTTTTTCCTTCCTTCTTTTCCCTTTCTAGTTCTCTTCCCTTTTGAATATTATCTTTCTTTTACCTAACGTCTATTATGCCTCTTTGTCTTTATGTACACTTATGGTTTCTTATATCAGAGAAGAATTTGATGTGTATTCATGAATGACTGATTTATTTCACTTAAGAGTATGTTCTCAAGGTGCATCCATTTACCTACAAATGACTCTAGTTTATCCTTTTTATGGCAGAGTAATACTCCACTGCATAGAAAAGCCACATCTTCTTTAGCCATTCCTTAGTTGTTGGGCATTTGGGTTGTTTCCAAGACTCAGCTATTACAAATTGCGTTGCTATGAACATAGTCATGCATATGTCTCTATGGTATGAGGTTTTCAATTCTTCTGGGAAGACGCCAAGCAGAGGAATAGCTAGATCAAATGAAACCTCTAGATTTAGTCTCCATACTGATTTCCATAGTGGTTGGACTAGTCTACATTCCCACCAACAGTGGAGGAGGGTTCCTTTTTCCCTGCAGCCCCACCAGCACTTGTTGGTTGCTTTCTTGATAATACCTGTTCTTTCTGGAGTGAGTTGGAATCTTAGCATTGTTTTGATTTTCATCTCTTGAATGACCAGTGATATTGAACATTTCTTCATATGTTTATTTGCCACTTTTATTTCTTCATCTGAGAAATGTTTATTCATTTCAGATGCCCATTTTTGGATTGGATCTTTAAATATGGGGGGTTTGATTTTTTTTGAGTTCTTTATATATTCTAGATGTTAGACCCTTGTCTGAGGAGGCAGCTAGCAAAGATTTTTTCCCAGTCTGTGGATTTTTGTCCTGCTCTATTAGTGATTTCTTTTGCTGTGCAAAAATCTTTTAGTAGGATGAGGTCCCAATCACTGATTCTTTGTATTATTTCTCGTACAGTCTGGGCAAGGTGGGGGGGGGCATCACAAGCCCGGACCTGAAACTCTGCTATAAAGCTTCTGTGATAAAAACAGCATAGTATTGGCACAAAGACAGACCCACAGACCAATGGAACAGGCTAGAAGATGCAGAAACAACCCCAAACACACTTAAATACCTCATCTTTGACAAAGGAGCCAAACACCCTCACTGGAAGAAAGATAGCCTCTTTAACAAATGGTGCTGGAATAATTGGCTGGACACATGCTGAAAACTAAAACTAGATACATGTCTCTCACCATGTACTAAGCTAAGATCGAAATTGGTCAAAGATCTAAACATTAAAACAGAAACACTAAATCTACTGAAGAATAGAATGGGAAGAACTCTCGAAGACACAGGGGTAGGAAAAAAATTTATGAACTATTATTTTGATGATATGTTTCCTTATTTTTTTCATGTTCTTGCATTGATGTTTGTGAATTTGCGTGTTCACCTCTGTCAAATTTTTCACTGGTTGTTGCAAAGAAAAAATATAAAAAATATTTTTTCAGAGTATTAGGGTTTTTTAATATCTTTGGTACCACCGTATCAATTTCTGTCATATAAATGGAGGCTCTTATTCACATTATGAAATTATACAGACAAGAATTAATGAAAAGATGTTAGCAAACAGACTCTGGTAATATATTTTAAAAAATAATACACTAAGACTATACAAGGCATGACACAATTTATGTCAAAAAATCTCTGTCACTTCTTTTTCTACCACAACCCAAATATACACTGCAAAAAACCAAACCAAGGAGCTAAGACTTACTCGTTCACTGTTTTCTACCTCCTAGTTTGAATAGTCTTGGGTGATAACAGGTGCAGAGTAACAGTATTGATAAAACATTAAAATAATATTCAATGCATTCATAAATATATGGCACAGTAGCAGAAATGTGATACTTTAAACTCATGCGTTATATCTTAAATCCAGTGATTTATCAATCTGTATCAGTGGTTCTCAAACTCGTATTTACCTTGATATCATCTAGGAGCATCTATAAAACACGGATGTTGGCTTTCTTTCCCTCATATGATTTAATTGGTTTAAACTGTTCTTTGCTACTTTGTAAAAGCGGTAATGTATGGGTGATATCCTCTGATACAAACACATATGTAAAATTATCAAATGCATGACATTGGCAAGTTGGTATACTGAAGTTGTTACTGGATTATATAATTTGAGTAATATTAGTAAGTACCGACTAGACTTTTAAAGTATCTTACGAGAAACAAAATCCTTAAAAATGTATGTAAATGAGCATTTTGCATATCTTCTAGGTTTGTGGCAAACTTTATTCAAATTTATTTTAATAAAAACTACCTACTGGCTGGGGATTTAGCTCAGTGATTAGAGTGCTTGCCTTGTAAGCACAAGGGCCTGAGTTTGATCCCCGGCACCACAAAAAAAACAAAATAAAACAAAAAAAACTACCTACTACATGGACAATGACTACATAGGTGCTTCTTAATCTTAAAAAGTACAAGCCTTCAGGAAAATACTAGGGGTTCTCATTTTTCACTGAAATATGTTCAGTTATTAATGTCTTGGCCAGTTAGTAATTTTTGATATGTCTTTCTCAAATAATAAAAATCATATGGACAACCCACAATCTGAAAAAAATGTATTTTCAGATACAAAAAATTGTATCTGAAAATAAATTAATTTTCTACTTATAAGACTGCAAAAGGGGCTAGTGATTTAGCTCAGTTCTTAGAGTGTTTGCCTCACAAGCACAAGGAAGGGCATGAGTTCGATCCCCGACACCAAAAAAAGAAAAAAAAAAAGCAGCATATTAGATTCTTGTTCATTTTTTTTTAACTCTATTCCTGTCACTTAGAAACAGGAATTTCTAAATCAGCAAATTTAAACTAAATTTGAATTAAAAACCAAAGCACTCCCAAGACAAATCCCATGTTGAATTTCTGTCTCAGAGCCTGTGTGATAGCCAAGATACGAACACTGAAGAATATTGGTAATGGAACTTAGACAACCTCATTTGTAATGGGAAGTGGTAGCCACTAGAAATAAGGGAATATATTGTGTTTAGTTATCAACCTCTTTACCTTTTAAAATAGTGGGCTTTAAGTTTAAAACATTAATATCTGTATTTTTTGTTTCATACACTGCTTACTCATAGTATAATATTTTTTCCCTGCTGAGGTAGCAAAGAATCTAGTTCAGTAATAAAAACATACGGGCAAGAATTGTTAGGCAATTTATTACTGTTCTCAAGAGTAAATTGAATTTTATAAAATACTGTAAGGAGGAAAAGAATGAAAAGACCAATAGATCTTAGAATCATGCAAAACTCAAAAATCTAAGAAATAAACAACTCTAAAATTCTTATCTTCAGACAACTTACCAAGTAGAAATACCTTGATAAAATTCTAAAATTTTATGTGCTGCAGAAAATTATATGAATTTATTTGTAAGAACAAACTTTCTATTGAAAAATTTAAAACTGCCAGGCTAATTGGCTAGGGCAAATTAATAAGAGAAGGCACAAATTTTGTAATATGTCTAATGTTCATTTCATTTGTAAAAGTATTATTTAACACTTGCCCAAAAATAGACATCCATGCTATATATCAGGCTATTAAGCCAGCTTGCATGTTTGAATCTATTTTCTCACAATGTATTATGACAAAATAATTTTCTCATCTGTTAAAACATCAACCTTACTCAGCGTCATTTTTATATTTTTTAGAATTTAATTTATTGGCATAGTTTTGCCTCCTCTTCACAAAGCTAATTATAGAAAATAAATGAAAACAATTCATAGTGTTTCATACAACAATATTTCACACAAATGAATTTCTAAATTCTCAAGAAATCAAAACTAATGATGTTTGATGTTGGTGATTGAAATTATGTCTAACGGGTAATAACTGTTACATGTTCTCATTAGACTTGACATCTCATGTAATCAGATTTAAAATATGTCTTTAACTTAACCAGGCCATTAATTTTAAACTGGACAATGGCTTCCTGTGACCTTAAATTTTACCTCTGAATCCATTTGTATATTTGGTTATGCACCGAAATAAACTTTAGCTGAATACTGAAGGGAACTCTTCTTAGCAAAAAAGAAGAAAGCAGAGAAATACATGCAATATGTGAAAATCTCTTGACTTCTAGTATCCTAAAAGTGAAGTAGATTAGCTTTTCAATTGCCATATATTTAGTTGATTTTTAACTCATTGGCAAGAAAGGGAATAGTGCCTCACATTATTTTCTTGAAGACCGAGTTTTTTTGTTCTTTGTTTCTTTTCACTGATACATACACTGGATTATTTATAATAAATAGTATGTGTTTCTCCAGTATATATGTGTGCATTTTTTATAAAAAAATTTTCTTATCTGTATCTTAATGTTAAAATTATTTCATATCCTAAGAATTATCTATCAGTGTACTTTAAATGGCAAAAACATCTTCACTCATTTCAGTCCTTGGTGAAATCTGTGAAGTGGAAACTTACTGATATCACTAAGATTTTGAAAAGAGTTGATTTTTTTTTTTTTTTTGAGACAGGGTTTCACTATGTAGTTCAGATAGCCTTGAACTCACTATGTAGCCGAGGCTGGCCTCAGACTCGAAGCAGTCCTCCTGCCTCTGCCTCCGAAGTGCTAGGATTACTGGCATGTACTACCATGCCTGGTATGAGTTGATTTTGATAGAAATATTTCTCACAATATATTCCATTTTCAGCTATGAAAGTAATATACTCTATAGATGCAGACTAGTATATGCCATTATTCGGACAATTCTGATAATTACTATTGTTTCATATAACAATAACTTTTTTTGAATAGTAAACAATAGGAGTGTCTATTTTTCCAATATCTAATTGCCCATTAACAATACTTCTGCTTTAAGTACAGAGAATATGTTTTTGCATTTAAAAGGTAAGTTTAAAGATTTGGAGCATACAGTTTTTTGTTCTTTTTTTGTTGTTGTTCTTTTGTTTGACCTATTTAACAAATATTTGCTGAGCACTACTTGGCACATGCCACAATGAACATAATACACATATATGTGTCTCATGCCCTCATGAATCTTACCTTCTATTAGAAGGAGACATCAATATGATAATCTTGTGTATAAAGGTAACAGTGAATAATTTGCACATGATTGCTCTGATACATATAATGCGGGAATATTCCATTCAGAGAAATGACTTAATGTTAAGACTTGTAGGGTACATTCAATAGCTAAAAACATAGGAGAGGATATCAGAGGCAATGTGTAATGGTATTTGCAAAGAGCTTGAGGCTAAAACAAGCATGAAACTATTTAGAAACTTATAAGGGCCAAGGCCATGTTAAGTTTTTGTTTTATTGTTTTTTGTTTTGTTTCTTCCTTTTCCTACTCTTTAGCTATAATACCATCATGGAGGGAAAACCAATACTGACTTTCCTGGTCAATACTGACTTTCCTTCACTCTTTCCATCATGTGAAGAGTCCCCTTTAAACTGCTCACCAGACTAGCAACTACGTAGCACAGACCTTGGAGCCCACATTTGAAGAAGTGAGAATTTTGAATAATTATTCATAATGAAAATGAGAATTAACAAACTGGGTATATCCAATAAAGTTTGTTAACTTTTGGGCGTAGGAAATCAGTCTCATCTGCAGAAAATTCTGAACCTTTGAAGGACTATGTCCTATTAGGAATACCCTCCTGGCTTTCTGCTGATACCACTAGAACAATTATGGCAAAGCCATCTGTACAGTGTCTAGAGAAACATTGAGCGATGAGACTAATAATTCCCTACCCATCCTAAGATAGACTTTTCTCTTCCAGAAGAGGTAGATTTTGAGGCTGGCTTCATCTAAGAGTACCGTCCTTCCTTAGTCACTCCCTCCCCTTTTGTGAGCCAAATGATAAAGAACAAAGTAATGATATACTTGCTTCATCAATTGGCATATATGTGTTCTAACTGTAAGCATCAGTCAAAAGTAAAAGGATCTGTGAGTGACAAGGAACAGGTGTAAACTTGAGTGTCAGTTTTCACAGCAGACGTAGTAAAGAGATATCTCATGACTCTAAGTTAGTGGTAGCCATAAGGCTTACTCAAACATCTTACCAGGCCAACTACAGGTCACTCAGAAGTATCACGAACCTGCACAGAGGATTTGTAGAAGACAAGTCTACTTCAGCTTCAATGGGACTCAACTTATCTTAAAACAAAGCTCATTCTTATAAGAAGAGCTCACCCTCCCTTTGCAAAAGAAAATCATGATAAATGACCCCAAATGACGATAAACAAAAGAGACAGGAAAGAATCCCCCAAACTCTGAGAGTGGCCTCAAGATGGAGACTCTTAGCTAAGCAGTCCTCGGAAGCACCCCTGTATCTGGCTCATACCCACCAGTCTGCTCTGGTCGTGTGTCATATAAGAGCGTGGCGACAAAAAAACAATGCTTGGATACCAGAGTCTAAGACTCATTTTTGACATGAATAGGAATGAAAGGGAAATATTATCCTTGAGGAAGTTCATTAACAAGGGTAACCTGAAATCCCAAGCACTGTGTAATATCAAATTTCTATCTTTAAAACACGGCTTAGACAGGAGGTTGTTAAAAAAAAAAAAAAAAACTAGAGAAGAGTATATGTATGTATAGAAAAAATACTTCAGAGTTCAAATATTTGACAACTTCGACTAGAGAAAGACAGAAGTGATGGGCAAAGAGAATACACGATCTTGGATATTTTAAATAGGAAGTGATTTTAAGCATCTAAATGACAATGCCAAGTGAGTAGTTTCTTGTTCTTTGAAGTTCAGAGGGCAGTTTTGAACCAAAAGTGAACTTTAAGTCATTAACTTCCAAATGACCTCATTTCTTTGATATGTTGGAATTATTCTCAGTGCAACACATAGTAATCAATTTCTATTATTATGAGAGAAATCATATGCATAAATATAGAGAAACAGAAAAGCACAAAAAAGATTGTATTAATCATCTTTGTGTCATTATAATATGCAACAGAAGCTACTTTAGCAAAGAGAAGCTGATTTCAGTTCATGATGCTGGCGTTTCAAGATTGGGTGGTCTTGTTTAGATCCCATAATACCTACAACAATTTAGACATATGTTTGACTAATATATTTTTAGTAACTACACGGGAATTGCATTGAAAACTGATGTTCTAGGTATTAGAAAGTCCTTGCCCTCAAGAAATCACAATTTCAGAAATACACATAAACAAAGAATAACTGCAAAAAAGCGGAGAGAAATACACATGAGGCCAGCCAGCACGAGAGACTCCAGAGCCCCCAGCAAGGTGTCCCAGAAAAGCTGTGGATGAGAGCAATCGCTTAGTTCCGCTATCCCCCTATGTATGAGTAAAAACATCTGCCTGAGAAACAGATTTCCCTTTTAGAATAAAATAATTTGTTCCTGAGCCTAAAGCCATTCACTTATCCACACTACTTTACTGATCCTGATTTGCTGTGAATGATATGAAGTTTGTTGCCTTTTTCTTTTCTTTGTGAATCAGTTTATTTATCTGTTACTATTTAACAAATCACTCTAAGATGAAGGCACTTAAAACAGCAAACACTTACTCTCTCATACATTTTCTAAGGGTTGGGAGCCTGGGAACAGCTCAAGTGGATGGTTCCACCTCAGAATCTTTCAATAGGCTGTAGTCAAGTGGCAGCTAGGACTGAGTTCATATAGAGCTGGAAGAGCTGCTTCTAAAAATCTCCCCTGGACTGTTGTCAGACATCTGTAGATACTTTCCACACAGGGCTCTTCATGGGACCAAGCATGACCTGGTAGATCACTTTCCCCAGGCTGAGCAATTCAAGGAAGAAAGCCAGAGAGCATGCTCTAGATAGGAGGGAATCACAGTTGTCTATAATCTCATCTCAGAGGTGACATCACTTCTGTCATAGTCCACTGGTCACAGAGAACTAATCTGGTACCTGTGGAAGTGGATGACACAAAGGTTTGGCTACTGGGACCAAGTGCAAGCCATCAGGGACCATCTTGATGTGGTTAACGCATGAGCTAAATTTTATATTTAATACTACAAAACCAAAAGTCTCATTTAAACAGACTGTGAGGCAAAGATACACAGACTTTTTTTTTTAATTTGAAAACTGCAAAGGACTTTGAAAGTGATCTAATCATCATCAGATTCAGAGGACTAAGAAGAACAAAATAAAGCCTCACATTTAGTTTAAATAGCAGCTGGGTATTTTCATCATTTATTTTCATCTCTGTTCTAGTCTATACTTTACCTGCTCCAAAAAGAATAGCAGACACATTTAGAATGAAAAGCATATTTTTGTATTATCACCTTTTATAACTTCTTATCCATCGGAATAGTTTAATACTCGGCTAATTTCTTCTGTAAATGGGAATATGATTATATATATTATATATATGAAGAATTTTGTTATTAAATTCTAACATAAATATTGGCAATAAATGCAAGCCCATCTTCAAACATGAAAAATCATACTTCTGAAAGCTTTAGACTAATTCGATTCAGTTCATTTTTTTGCACTTCATGGAATTTTTAGGGATTTTTCTGAGTTTTATTGGTGCGACTCATAAGGATATTTTTGTACACTGACAAAAGATACTGTTAAAAAGCCTTTTAAAAGGGATAGAGTCTTTAAATACATACATAGAATAGTCGCTTAACTATATTAAGACTCAATATAACTCATTTTACATCTGATTATTTTGAATAGAAGTAAAAATCAAGTAAATTAAATTGGAATATGTTTAACACAAACTCCATTAGGAAACATAATTACATTTGAAAGGACTTAAAAACAGTAGTGTTCTTAGTTTATTCACAATTGACTAGTAATCACAAATGTCTGTTCTACTTGTTATTCTAAATGCTAGGAAGTTTTAGAAAGTTTCTAGCAAAAGAAAGAAAAAAAATCTCAAATCCTTGCTTCACTGAGCCATTTTGAAACATTACATTTTGCAGCCTTTTTTCTTCTGTACCTTGTTGAGATGTGTAGTAAATGCTCAATCTTGTGTATTATAGCTACAATCTATGAAATAATAATATGGGATTTCAAATATGGATAACAAATGTCAGTGGTGATTATATAAAACCTTTGAATGAAATATAAAAAAAAGACTCAAGTTGCTTAGAGAACACCTTTTTGGTGTTATTCTAGTGCAATTATTACTTAAAAATCATGCAGTCTTCAAGAAAAAATAGTGATGGCTTTCAAGAAATAATTACAAATAATAGCATATAAGGACACTTCCGTTGTGCTAAGTTTATTTCTAATATGGTGGGCATTTTAAACAAGTGTTATATTTTTAAGGAAGACAATGATTTTCATTCATCTACATAAAGACAGTTTTCCTCCTCAGAATTAGCAAAAAGGCAGAGTCATTTTTATCATAACTGCAGCATATGTTAAGTAGAAAACTGGTTCTCTCCCTCTGTAAACATAGACACAGGGTCCAAGATCAAGGACACCTTGAAGGTTAGTAATCTTCCAAGGGTATAATCATTATAGCAATGATAAAGATAATTTTAATGTTGAAGCAATATAAATTGAAAATTGCCACCTGAAATAGTATGTATTTTTACTGACTTGAAATGTTAAACCCATCAGGCAGTTTAGATGTTGTTCTTTGTTTTGTTTTTTAAGAAAAGTGAAGTAAACCAAGACACAAAAATCAAGATTAAAAGCTATAGTTGATCAAAATGATCATAGTTGTTTTTCATCAAGTCTTTAATCAGAACTATCCACAGTAACACAAACGATACTGTAACAAATTACTTTCTTTGATAGAGAAAATGTTGCTATTGTCCACAATGTGCAAAAACTTGCAGTATTCTCTAATGGAGAGGTTTTAAGTGTGAGTTCATAATCTATCTTTTAGTTTAATCATATGTCCTACCTCTTGTCAGGTTCTTCTCCACTCGCCTAGAAAAAAAAAATCTTTCTAATAAAAATGTGACTATCATTCCAAGATTCTACATAGGTCCATTTTCTGTAGAAAGTCTTGCATGGTTGTTATATAGTACATGATCTGTCTTTTTACCGCTAAATTATTTGAATTCTTAATCATGTACTTTATGGTTTGAATGTGCTCCTTTCTTTTCTGTTACAGAATTTTTTCTCTAAATTTGGAACTTGACATGTAGAACACAGTGAAAACGTGGTTGTTTTTCAGGCTGATGGAGATTCTAACAATAAAAGATAGCAGCTGGGAAAAGAATAGAAAAGAAAAAAATTATCTCCTAAAGTTATGTTTTGACACTATTATAAGGGCTTTGTTATAACCTCTCTATGGAAATCATCTTTTCCTGACTTTGATACTTTGACTTATCTAAGAAATTCGTAAGTTTTTTCAAAATGCAACTTTAAAATATCTGAGAATTTGTACTCGAATTCACTACCGATTACAAAATGATTGTTGTTTTTTAAGATAAAAGAAGTATAACTGCCTTGTGTTTCATACAAAAATTAAACCTCTCTTGTGAAGAAAATATCTATAATTCTCTCCATTCCTGAAACCTCTGTGTAATTAATCAATGATGTGAAAAATAAGACCTAGGAATAATCATTATTCCTCCGTTATGTAGAAACATCAACCAAATCTTACCAAACTCATAAATTTACAGTTAGAAATTTTCTATACTGCTTCTCCTGAATCAGAAGAAGCCAAATCTCTGTAATTTCACTTTCTTTCTTCTTCCAAATAAATGAGCATTTTATTTAGAAGTTCTGTTTTATTTTTGTACTTTGTAACCAATTTTCTAATACCTGTTTGAAGACAGGTAGGTGAGTCTCAATGTCAAGGATTCTGTCATTCAAAACCCTCTTAGGGGTAAAGGAATCTATTCCATAGATAATGAACATAAAAGCTTCCAATTAGCAGATAAATCAGAGGCCAAATTACAAGTCTCTTGATAAAAGAAAACCAAGTATCAGTTTCACTTAGAATAAAGCTACATGGACAGAATCTGCAGTTAGTAGAAATTGCTGAGTGGAGTGTTGAAATTTTTCCATTTCTCTGAATTTTTTTCTCCAGGTCACATCAATTTGTAGTTCTACTTTCTTCTTTGGAATCACATAGTTTATATTTACTTTGGGGGTATTCTTGCACAGGAGATTTGAGAGCAATAATTTCTCTTATTTCTGCTTCAGTATGGTATCAGAGTGCCTTTTATGACCCCATATCCAAGTTACCAGATATTTATTGAAATTGAAAAACAGTTTTCAATTTTAGTTATATTTCTTTGTGTTCCTTTATTTTTTTTCCTTTGGATTATGACACTGAATACAAAAACCAAATATATATACGTATTGACATGTAAACACACACAATGATGAGTATCCTCAGCGTTGAGAATGTACCAAAGCTGAGGGGTCATATAAGCAAGAATCTTCTAAGAAATAGAGACATCTTTAACAGCTTTCCCCCCCATCTGCTAGATTGAATCTGGAACACTTCCCAAAGGCCCCAGATTGGTCCCCAGCCTGTGGTGCTACGGGAAGGTGGTAGAACTCTTAAGCAGCGGGGCCCAGCTGGTCTCTGGGGTTTGCCTTGAGGGGGCCTCACCCCCTGCCCTTCACACTTTCCTTTCTTGCTGCCATCATTACCTGATACGTAATACATAATTACTTAATTCCCTACAGGCCTTCTCCATCACATGTTACTTACATGATATCCTGCCTTGCCGCAGGCCCCAAAGTGACATAGCCACCGAGTATAGGCTGAAACCTCTGAAACCATGAATCAAACCATTCTTCCTTTCAAGTTGACCATTTCAGGTGCTTGTTCAGAGACAGACAGAAAATAATATATTGCACCTGTAACGAATGCTATGGGTCCCCCTCGAAGATTTCCTTTACTGAGTCAGGAGGTATACCTCCAAAAAGCAGCTAAGGGCTCAGAACTTCCCATTCATTTGAAGAATTGCTGTCTGTAGGAATTTTCTCATCTGGAGATGCCTGAAAGTTCATTCCATCTTGCCTCAAGTGAGGCAAACTCTATGTCATTTAGGCTTAGAGCTTCCTGCGCAATCAGGCTAAAAAGAGTCTCCAGCTGTACCCAGATCCTCGCACACCTTCTTTGCTTCTGCAAGTTGCTTTCCCCGCTATCAAGCAGGTTCCACTTGAAAGGATTGGGGCCACTAATTCCATGCACAACTGTCTCTGTTTTAGCTTCCACTACTAGAGGACCATTACTGGAGGATCGTGAGGCTACACTTCACCAATGTATATCATTTTACTGGTCTGTTAAATCTGATTATGATTTACTTGAAAAAAAAATTGGCCCATCTGGTCTTACCCATTTGGTTGGATTTGAGTACTTTGATGAAATAATCATCTCGATGCAAATGGTGATGAACTGGCTGTATTGTGGGCCCTCCATGTTGCCTCTTCAGGGATCAGGGCCCCTGTTCCCTGTATTTCCATTTCTCCCTGCCCACACGCAAAACCCTATACCTCTTTTCCACTCAGAAAGTTCTTTTGGTATTTTATGATAATTACTTTCTTCAGGGCTTCTCAGTGCTTGGAATTTGTTCTGTCTGTCCACCTGCATTTACTTGCCTTTCCTGAACTTCATATCCCGAAAAGTTATGAATATACTGTTTTTTTTTTATTTCATCATATCTCCAAAAAGTAATTCCTTTCAAAATAAGCTTCCATGCTATCCTGAAGCTTCCCTTGACTCTTCCAATATTTATAATACTTTTTTTTAATGCTTATCCTTCTTAAGCCAGAGGTTAGCAGAATATTCCTGTAAAAAGTCAGACTATTTTAGGTTTTGCGGGTTATATGGTCCCTGCTACGACTGTTCAGTTCTTTCGTGGCCACGGACAAAATATAAGTGAACAAGAATAATTATATTCCAATAAATTTCTAAAAAAGGAAAAAAAAATAGAGGCTACAGGCCATAGTTGGCTTATTCCTTTTTTAGGTTGTGAGCTCTAGGAGGGGCCGGAGAGAGTGAAATTTGTTTGACGCTGATCTCCAGTAAGGCATTCAAAGTGTTTTTTGCTGTGTCTTCAGTAGCTGATACTAATTTAATAACAAGTGAGTGGAATTAATTTAAATACAATATACTGATTTTTTCAAAGCGTTAAGGGATAAGTAGCCCTTTATGGGGTCATTTCACATAGTTTTATACCTGCAGGGATTCTTAAACAGATACTCCAGTTTCAAAAAAAACCAGATGAAAACCGTGAAGTGAGCCAAGAAGGACACAGACTTCACACACGACATCTAAAATTTCTGTATATGACAGAATTGTTTTCATTAATTCTCATGTTGTTACCAGTAGCAATCATTAGTTTATTATATCTTCTTCAGTTTTTAAACAATAATTAACAGTCAAAAAGGCTATTTTAATTGTAGACATTCAAGTTCAA
>PVJO010012486.1:0-55588 GCA_004026905.1 Hystrix cristata
TTTAAAAAAAAAAAAAAAAACAAAGAAAAAGAAAAAAGAAAAGGAAAATTCTGCACTAACACTAATCCCGGAAAACTAGAATAGTGTTTACATTATCATCATTCAAAATATATTTGGGAACAAAGACTTATTATATGGAAGATCACTTCATAATGATAAAGGGATCAATTCATCAAGAGACTCCCAAATGCTTATATATTTTTATAAAAGAGGCTGAAAGTGCAAGAAGTAAAAACTGATAAAAGGACAGGAGAAACAGATAAATCTAAACTTATATTTGATGATTTCAATGTTCTTCTATCAATAAGTTTTAGAAAATGTACTCAGAAATTTAATAATCGATGCAGAATATGATCAACATTAACAATGAATTTGAACTAAATCTAATTAATTAACAAATGTACAATGCATCTTTCTTCCAACTGTCCATAAAACATTTACCAAGATAGACATTATTTTGTGCAATACAAAGTCTCCATAAGTCTAAAAGATTTCAGTTTATTCAAAGTACTTCTATGTCTGCAAATTAAATTATAAATCAGCCACAGAAACATCTCTGGGAAACAATCAAATACTTGCAAAAGAAAAAAAAAAAACATTTCTCAGTAGCTCATGGGTTTATAAATCAATGAAAATGGAATTTTTAACTAAATAATGAAAACCCAACAGATCAAAAATTGTGGATCAAGTGATTTATTTCCTGACATAAAAATGCATATTTACTGAAACAAAAGTATTTTAATTCAAATATGTATATTAGATATATGTATGTGTTTTTTCTACCTGAATATATAACTTTACATTTATATATCCTAAAATATTTATAACAGAATGAATGTGATAATTTTATGCAATGAAAGGAAGCATTATTTCTCATTTTCAAGTTGAATAAATTAATGTAAAAATAGAAACTCAATCGTCTATATATTAATTACTTATCAATGTCTAATGTATGTCACTTTTAGAATTATTAAGAATTGAAGATATACAAATATCTTTCATATAAGAAAATTATTTTGAATATTAATAATATTAGTCAAAACTGCAATTTTTGTTTTAGTTCTCAAAAAGTATTATCTTAAAGTTTGTGCTGTTTGAACAGTTTCATTCTCTCATTTTACTGAGTTAATAAATTCTATATTTTAAAATAATACATTTTGTTACCATGAAACATCAAACCAAAACAAAAATGAAATAATTTATTTGTTGTTTTCATTATAAAAAGACTTACTTTTCTTTTCTTCTTTTTTTTTTTTTCTTTTTTTGGTGCTGGGGATTGAACTCAGGGCCTTGTACTTACAAAGCAAGCACTCTAACCGCTGAGCTAAATCTCCAGCCCTGTAAAAAAAAGACTTACTTTTCTTATCGACATTACTTTTTAGAAGATTTAGTCCAATATTTGATTTGAGCTGGGGATGTAGCTCAGTGGCAAACTACTTGTCTAACATGAGTTTGCATGCCCCAAAAATGTCTCCACTAAAATTTCCAAGTTGCAAATTCAAGGTTCTTTAGCAAGAAAAGATCTTCTAGATTTAGCCTCCCCACTCTCCCTTTATAAGGGAAGGTGTTTGTTTCACTGCTACTAGCTAAAGAAAACAATATCAATAAGTCTTGTCAGAGGTAAAAAACAGCATTTAAACAAATGTGTATGCAGTCTAATACTAGACATGACTTAAGAATAATTAAGCTCAACTTTCAATTTATCCCTCTATCTTGCTGGTTAAATTATTTAGCTAAGTAATGCAGAATTGATCAAGGTTAGTAACCTGAGAAAGTGTTTGCCTCTGACTGGAAAATACATGACATGAAATTCAAGCCCTTGTGGAACCTAAGACATTTTTGTTCATTAGTAACTCTAAAAACAAAGCAAACAGAAATGAATTCTAAAAACAGCCATTGCCTTTATTGGCTAGAGAGTGAATATCTTTCACAGTACACGATTAAATAAACATGCATTTCATAGATGTATTATCTGACTAATTTGATTTGGAGTTCAGACTTTTAATCATATTTGTGAGTACTGCCTTTTCATTCGTAGAACACATTTGTGATATTTGTGCTTTAATAAGTTAAAAACAGCTACATTGTTTCAGAAGATTCTCTAGAAGGAAAATAATCCTTTGTAGAAATAATATATTACAACGTCATTTACTTCAAGTTTCCAACTACGACATTTCTACCCATTAGAAATTTCATTTACACATATATTAATGTTTTCCTACACTTACATTGCATATATATTAATGTTTTCCTATGAATAGTAACCATTACTTCTGAAATTTTCATTTATATATAAACGAGCAAAACACCTGCCTAAATATTTGCATCTTTCCTCAAAATATTTCTATTATCTTTAATAAAAATTATGATCAGTTGCTATGTCTATATGTTAGCTTTATATTTCTGCCTCAAATAATCTTTACAGTCATATCATTTCCAGAAGAGTATCCACATAAAGATAAAGAATCTGTCTCCACATAGCTTGTAAGAGGTAAAGTAGTAGCACAGCTCATTTCTAACTTTAAGCCCATCATACCCTCATGTTACCATGTCAACTCCCCATAGAAACCCTCACACAAAGGAATTAGATGGACAGATTTTCACCAAGTACAAAGAAATTGCTTTTATCTAAAAATTAAGGGATGTGTTATATACAATGTCACCTCAGGATTATATATAGAATATATCTTATTCTAGAAAACTCTTCAAAGTACTGATTTCCACTTCTTTCTATTTAAATACAGCCATACTTATTTGACTGTGCGGTATTAACCTTTATTGAGATTTTCGTATTGTTCTGCTTTTGTTGCCTTCACATACATTAACTTCACCATCTAGCGAAGATTAACCTAGATTAAAAATGGTCACTACCAGTTTAATGTAATTAGTGTTGGGGAAGCTGTGAAAGCAAAGAAATCTATTTCTCTGTCCAGGATGATTGTCTAAAATATAAAGGTGTTCAAAAAGATAATTCGAACTGTAAATAAAATAATTTTTAAACTGTATTTGGCAGGAAAAGAGCCCAGTTCTTTTAGATTGCTCAAGTCATATCTCATTTTTTTTTTCCTCAGCTTCTCTGAGCTAATTATAAAATTGGGTAGTGATCACACTTGCACATACGATTGCCCTTTCCTCACTGGCTATATCCCAATGGACAAATGCTCATTTTAAACCCATCTTTCAGTCAGCCAAGTAAAAATATTTTTCATTTTCCTTCTTTTAATTCCAAAGAAGGAAAGAAAAACCTCTCATTTACTACAAGTACCAAGGTAACAGAGGATAGGATGCATGAGTTATTTATTTATTGCAGGAGCGAAAAACAGAAAAGGTACTTCCATGCAATCACAGCCTTTAAACACTTTCCAAAAGGTCTAAACAACTTTCCTTGGAGAAGACAAAGTTGCCATTTTTGTTGCGCTTGATACCACATTACGCATGATACTTCTAGACTAGGACTTGTTTAGATCTTCTAAATACCAATTCTTCTCCTGTACCCACCAGTAGCAGTCCCAGACTCCCGGGTTCTTTTGGTTTTGTTTCTGTTCTACCCATTTTACTACCCAAGGGATTCTTTCCTGTTCTAATATGATACAGACTTAATGAAGAAAGAAATGATTTGACAGTGAGTTTGGAGTTCATGACTGTCTTCAAATATTCAACTGCCTTTGTTTGCTTAAAACAGCAGAAACAAACTAGTAAGACAAGCTTATAGCATAGCCATTCTATACCAAAATAGGAGAAATTCCAATTCTAGGATTATTTTCTTTAAGCATTTTGCTAGGTGTATTATCTATTCTTTCATGCAATGTTCCCATCACTTCATGAGGTACAATGTTGTAATACTTTCCTTATAAATGAAAAAGTTGTAATTTAGAAAGTAGTTCACCTGTCCAAGGTAACGAGATTTTGAGGCCAGGATACAATATACCTGATACCAAACTGCACAGTTTATTTCACTCTGCCTAGCTACACCCAGGTAGACTGCTTCCTATTCTGTGAAATAACAGTTAATACTATTGTTTATTTCTCTGAAGTCTATAAGATGTATCTAAAGCCTTACAGATTAATGCAATAGATAATGCAATCCATTCTTCATCGAATTGTTTTAATTACCTCCAAAGGGTACATATTTTGATAATAATAATAGGATCTGGAAAGAAGAAAATTCTTCCTTAACTTTCTCCACTATGTATAAGCATTATATCTTTTGGTAAAGGCACACTAATTAAGAGATTGTGAAGTCACCCTTTGCCCACCTATTTCATGTAGGAATACACACAATTTTATAAAGAGCTTCAGTCAGAATAATTATTTGGTCTCACCTGCCACATACAAAATATACAAAGAATTGCTGTCAGCATCTAATATATTCCTTTAAATAGCATAAGCAATATTTTTCTTTTAATATTTTTTAGCTTACAATAGCTAGCACTCATTTCTTTGCTCAGTTCATTTCGAGGCCTGACAACGTAATCCTAGGCACTGTTCTAATTGCTTTCAGTGACATTTGGAAATTCTATAGCAACATCAGTTTCAATCCAAGGAACAAACAAAAGAAGCGTCCATGTTCAAAGCAACTGTTGTATGAGAGTGTGAAGATTTTCCATAAATTGACTATCAAAAGAATGTTAATTGTATTATCAGTCCATATTTTTGACACTTACATGAATTTGTATAGGAATTAAAAGGAAGCTAGATTCAATTCATTAGAAATAATAACCATGCTCAAAACATTTTGATTAAAAATAAGGAACCGAGTCCACTTTGGCTCACTTTGTCAATCCTTTAGTATTGTCTCTGATCAAAGAGAGCAAATGAATTAGTTGACTCTCTGGAAAAAGATTGCTTGCCGAGTTTAAACACTGGAGTTTGCAGTGTACCCTCCTCAGCTCTACACTTCACATAGAGTTCAAGGTGATAGGCAAACAATTATTTTGATTCTGCGAGGATTATCCACAAATCCTCTGCTACACCACCATTTAAAATATTTATGTCGTTATCTAAACATATGACTAAACCATATGGCAATCTACATACCTGTAATCATTTTCTTATGGAAAAACACATTCAAACTAAAAATAATCTGACTTAATGATTATAATTACATGAGCAGTATATATATGTATTCATAAATTGCTCAAAAATTTAAATTTTCTAAGAATTAAAACTGTGTGACAAGCTGATCATGAAGGCACATAACTATAGGATCAGAAGTTCAAATCTAGCCTGGACAACTTAGTGGTAATAGTGGGACCCTGTCTCAAAAAAAAAAAAAAATAGGTCTGGGGATGTAGATCAGCTGTCAATATGAAGGCCTTGGGCTCATTCCCCTTGTACCAAATCAAAACAAATGAGAACAAAACAAAAACCCTGTCTGCAAAGAGTAATCTTGTAGTAAGTAATCCTCATGGTAATAAGTAATACCTGTTTCTCTAATAATTCTAGTTTGAGTACTTACTCACTATTTATTTTATTTGTTTTTTTCAAGATACATCAATCTCCTAGCCCATTTTTAAGTTACAATGTGTTGTATATGCCACATTAATTGCCAGCATAAATTTTGATTTCTCCGTCTGGTAGAGAAATTACTGCACTGAATCTTGTGTATATAGATATATAATATCCATACATAGAAATTTGAATATGGAAATTTGTGCCATAGATATGTAAATGAGTATATTAAACTTCTGAGGATCAAATATGTGATGCAAAAATAAATTAGATAGACTATAGATAATACCAATAGTTGAAAAAATAAGTTGATAATCTTATTGTAACAGTTAAAATTGTTTTAGTCAACCTATAATATGCTTAGTGTTAGGAATCTCAGGTTAGGTATAGGTAAATATATTTCCACATTTATGGAATCATTATAATATCTTGAATTTAAGGACAGTATATGCTATATCTAAACCTGAATCCATGGAAACTCAAATACAATAACTTTTACTCATCCAAAAATTCTGTGGGAACAATTAATTAAAACTTTAATTTATATTGAAATTAACATTAGGATAGTTTTACAGACTTGATTAATACATTTTGATTCCTAATAATTAAAATTTTCAGTCTACTTGATAAAGTGAAAAACAATAGTAACATCTGTGATTAACTGAAAACTCTAAGATGGAAATAGAATTAGAACCAAAATTACAATTTCCTGTCTTGAGAAACAGGAAAGCTGACCCAATTTTACATGAAGACACAAGGAACCTTGAGTCTTTACCTTTACAAAAAAGAAGAACATGGAGGACTCACACGTCTTAATTCCAAACCTATTGCAAAACTACACCAATAAAAACAATCTTGTACTGCCATAAGAACAGACACAGATCAAGGAATAGAATTGAAAATCCATGAATTGATATTTCTGTAGTTATTTGATTTTGAGAAGGTACCAATACTTGCCAATTAGAATTAATAAGTCTTTTCAACACATGCAGCAGTGATTAATGGACAACTACATTCAAAAAAGGCAAAAGAATCCTCACTTTTCACTCATACAGTATGCAAAATTAATTTAAAGTGGATCAGGATGACCTGCATATAAGAACCAACTATACCTTCTTAGAAGGAACTATAAATCCTCATGAAATTGCATTAGGTAACAGTTTCTTGGCTATGTCATTTAAGACACAAGCAACAACAAAAATAGATCAACTGAACTCAACATAATTAAAAACTTTCGTGTTGCAAATTTTACTATCAAGAGAATAGAAAGGTAATCCACAGAAAGGGACAGAATACTTGCAAATCATATATTTGATAAGGGAGTACTATCAAAAGTATGAAGAAGATAAATTTTATACTTCAACATTCACCACTTCCACTTTGAAGAAAATGGAAAATACATGTTTTTAATTTTGTGTACAAAAATTTGTACATAGTAGTGTAATTAATAATAGTTGAAAAGTAGAAACAGCCCAAATGCATCAACTGATTAATAGATGAAAGGCGTTCTATCTGTACGGTGGAATATTTCTCAGACTTTGGAAGAGATGAAGTATGGATACATCACGATATGGGTGAACCTTAAAAACATTATCCTAAATAAATGAAGCCTGGGGCTGGGGATTTGGCTCAGTGAATAGAGTGTTTGCCTCTCAAGCACAAGGCCCTGAGTTCGATTCCCAGCTCTAAATAAATAAATAAATAAACAAATAAATAAATAAATAAAGCAAGCCTGTTACTAAAAACTCTTTAAAATATATTACATGTCCAGAATAGACAAACCTACGGAGACAGAAAATAGACTAGTGATTACAGGCTGTGGTGGTGCACGCTTGTATTCCCAGCACTTGGGAGACTGAGGCAGGAAGATCACTGTGAGTTTGAGGCCAGCCCGGGCTACATAGTGAGTTCAAGGCCAGCTGGAACTACAAAGAGAGACCCTGTTTCGAAACAAACCAGAAACAGACAAACCCACAGTATACCAGTGGTTTCCCAGGGATTTAAGAGGGAAATTAGGAAGTACGATGATTCTCTTTAAGGGTAAGAGAAGTATTCTGGAACTACATAGTGCTGGATGGTTGTAAATGCCCTAACCACTACTGAACTATATTTTTTTATTTTTTTATTGAAACATAATATCTATACAACTTTCTGGGGTACAGTATTATAATTCAATACATATATACAATGTGTAAATGTAAAATCAGTGTGACAAGCATTTCTAGTTCTCAAATATTAATCATTTTTTATGTGTTGGGAACTTTGGTACTCTGATTTTCTACTTACTTTGAAATATTTCAGTGCATTGTTATTACATATGGTTATCCTATTTTGCCACAGAAAATCAGAAGTAATTCCTCTTCTCCGTGTTTTTGTGTCCTTTCCCCTCTTTTTTATTTGGTCTTCCCCTGCTGCTTCTCTTCCCAGTCACTACTAAGTACTACTCCACTCCTACTAAAAATCAACATTTTAGTTTCCATAAATGAATGAGAACATGTGAGATTTGTCTGTGTCTGAATTATAGATTTTTAAAATGATTATTACGGTGAATTTTATCTCAAAAAAAGAAAATTCTTAAGTATACTATAGATTGCTGTTTCTTGCAAAGGGGGACATTGTGGAGTTTCCTCTGCTCATCTCTCCAGCCTGGTTTCCAACAACCCTGAAAACATATCCTGTACTTTGTGGCAATTGTTCAGTGGTTTTTGGTAGACCTGACACTGTGTCATTATTATTTCCTTTTGTTTATATTGTTTCTTCCTAATGCCTTCCGAAGATCTAGTCTTCTTTCAAATCCCAACTTATTTGCCAGAAATGAAGTCTTTGATTCTGGTTTGATGCAGGTGATCCCCTTCTTACTCCTTTTATGCCTTTGGTCATAGTCCTTGTTCTGTTGACATGCACACATGGATTTATTTGAGTGTTTCTGCTTCTACATCTTTAGTTTTTTGTTGCTCCTTTGCACTGAATAAAATGCTTGATTCACAATGGCAACTTACCAAATATTTGCTGAAACAAAATGAAAAGCACCAAGCACTCAGCTGAGCTGCAGAGTGTTGACATCATGTATTAGAGTAATTCACTAAAACAACAAGCTAAAATGAAAGAAACATTCAAGACTTTAATCAATTATTGCAATACTACTTAAAAGCAAATTGCTCAACTAGACAAAATCTGATTCCTCTCACTGCCCAGCGTGTTCCCTGTGAAATGGTGCACTCACAGAGGATCAGGATGATCAGCACAGATGTGTGAGTTTGGCTCACTGTGAAGAAAAGAACTCTGGAAGGAAAAAGGCTCCTGCAGATTTATGGGCAGGTAAGGTGTGGGGACAAGACCAGCAAGCCTGGCTAAGAGTAAACACATTGTAAATACTTAAAGTAGAAGGGGAAATGTGTCCTCGCTGACTCCCCTGTGGCCGCATAAGGAAATCTTGGCAGAAGCCACCTGGGAAAACATCTGCTGAAAGTCACAGATAAACTGCCTCCAAATGGTAACTTGTATTAGTCATTTTCCTGTCACTGACACACAATAACTGATTCCCACAACTTAAAGAAGAGGTTTAATTTGACTCAGGATTTCAAGGGATTCAGTCCATGGTTAATTGGCTCCAACGCAGAAACATCATGGGGGAAGGAACTGGTTGCTCAAAGCTGTTTAGTTCATAGTAACCAGGATGGGGGGGAAGGGTGAGAGACCTGGTATAATATATAAGGTCATGCTTTCATAACCTACCCAGATTGAGAAACATGATTGTGTGATTCCCTTGACTTCCAAGTCAATCAATCTGACATAGTTAACCTTAAGCACCTAACAGCTCCTAGGGCACAAATGCACAGAAGTATAAAAGCGTACCTGGTCAAGGGACCTGAATCACTGAGATTGACTCACTTCATACACTGCAATGTAATGACTTCACACTGTGCTTCACCTTTCCCTTTGGTCTGGCTGGGAAAATCATATAAGTTTCTTAGCCAGAAGCTTAACTCTTCAAAAAGAATGAGGGGAGAACACTCATATAATTATTTGGGAAATACAAATCAAAACTATGCTGAGATATCAGACCAGTAGGACAGCTATTAGAGACAAACATTAACAAGCATGATTCAACTTTATAAAATCAGTTCCCTGAGATAAAGTTTAAAAAAACATTATTAAGATTTCAGAGAAAGAATTTTATAGACCTTAGAAAATCTTCTATGAGTTTACTCTTGAAAAATGGACTGGATAATTATTAGTAGATGGGGACATCTCAGAAGTAGAAAGAAAATAAGCAAAGTTGCTGAGGCAGACAGGCCTAGCACATGTTCAGAGATTAGAAAGTAAATGTGTGAAATATCCACAGTATGTGCAGAGAGTTCTCAGGAGACAGTAATGCAAAATAAGTAGTTTGTGATCATGATATAAAATGTCTTTAATATACAGTGGGGAAATCAAATTCTGAAAGAAATTAGAGTGCCTTTTAAAATCTTTATTCTTTGTGACTTGACTAAAATTTGGTTTAAGAAAATCATTAGTTCTCTTTCATCATCAGAAAAAAAAATAAAGTGACCAATATTACATTTGTTAGTTATATTTTAAATTGAAATACTATTCCAAATGACTAATATGACTAATATGTAGCATAACTATATGAATGAGTACACATTCATTTATCACCTATAATATAACACAGGCAACCTGGAAGATGAAATTATCTAATTTAACTTCATGGCTCCAAAACTATCACTTTGCCTGGTTTGGAGAAGGAAATCAATAATGTTTCCTGATTTAACATTATCCAGACGTCTCAACTAACCACAATGTTGACATTCAACAAAAACGCTTAACTCAGAAATGAAACTAAATCTATTTCACACTTTTTTCTTTTTCATCAGCTTCTCAAAGCACTTTAAGAGTTTTCACGCTTATGAGCAATCGATATAAAGAATGATAATCACTGCTAGTATATATAAAAATGTTGCTTATATAAAATGTCTTTGCTTTGCATTCTGGATAAATGGCATCCAATGAACTTAAAATCCATGTCATAATGATGATATTAAACTACTTTGAGGGTTTCCCATTAAAAGTAGTAGTTTATATTTTGTTTGAAAAGTAGTTCCTATATCGTAATATTGTGCAAGCCCTGTAGGCAATCACTATACTATTCCACTGAAGTATAATTGTGAGTGCTGCTGCAGGTTGTAAAGATGAAAAGTGGTTGCCTTAAAACAATGCAAGAAAATCTGGTCATTCTACTTTATACTTAAAATAGTCTTTATTATGATTTTTAAACTCCTGATTGATTGGTTGCATTACATGATATTTGACACAAGGGTAGTGGACATCAACAGAGCCAGAAAATAACAAAGTTTCATTTACTCATTCATCTAGATGAAATAGATAACATTCTCATTAAATGTTTTAAAATAGTTATATGCTGGAAGACATTACATTCCTTTTTTGCTTATGCAGTACTTTAATTTTCCTACTTCATTAATATGACTCCAATTAACAACCAAAAACAAAAATAAGGTCAACAAAACTATTCAGTAGGTTTCATGTGCAATGAACTATACTTGGCAAAGTGAATGGGACAAATCTTCACATAAGTCAAAAAGAAAGAGTTAGGGCTGGGAAAGTGGTTCAGCAGTAGAGTGTTTGCCTTGCAAATGTAAGACTGTTGGTTTATCACATATATTCATACAGAGAAAAGAAAGAAAGGAAGGAAAGAAAGGAAAGAAAGGAAAGAAAGGAAGAAAGGAAGAAAGGAAGGAAAGAAAGGAAAGAAAGGAAAGAAAGGAAGAAAGGAAGAAAGGAAGAAAGAAAGAAAGAGAGAGAAAGGAAGAGAGAAAGAAAGAAAACATATTGACCCATTGTATTAGTCACCTTTCTAGAGCCAATGGTTTGAAAGAGAACGGATTTAACACAGAATGTTTACAACATTCCCCCATAAGCCAAATGCAGGAAGACTGCCGAATGTATATCTAGGCACTGGAGACCCAAAAGAGCCAATCAAGGGCTGGGAGCCTGTGGCACTGTCCGATGTGCGTCTGTGTCTGCAGATGATGGCTGAAGAAGTCTTTACTGGAACCAGGATATGATACTTGGAGCAGAGATGAGGACCAGAGCTCCTGGAAGCAACAGCAGCCATTCTTGACGACAGCAAGGCCCTGAGCTCCTTCTCAAGAATGGCCGAGTTCCCTTCTGGAGAACCAGCTGGAACAGAGCTTCTCTTTTATGTTGTGTAAACAACAATCCTCTGATGGATCTTCTATGCCCAAAACCACACCAACTCAGTGCAGCTGGGCGTTCTGGCTCAAATTGAACATATCAGTCCACCACACCCATCATCAAGAAAAAGCAAATCGATTCATTCTTGTTTTGGGTTACAGCATGGAAAAATTGAAAGTAACGGGTCATCTTGTGAGTACCATTTATCCTCCACAGTCCTAATCGGCTCATGTCAATAGTGCGTGCCATTTACAGGTTTTTGTAAAATGAAATCTTGAGTCAGTTTAGGACAAATGTGCAATTATTTTTACAGTGTCTACCTCAGTGTTAGAAGTCACAGTTCACTTTTTTTTTTTTTTTTGCGTGCTGGGGATGGAACTCAGGGTTTTGCTCTTGTGCTCTGCCACTGAACTAAATCTCCAACCCCCACAAGTCACTTTTTAAAAAGACAGAACAAGAGAAAGGGGAGGGGCGGCAAAGCAGTAGATTTGTGGTTTTGTGTTTATTTATCCTCATTTTCTACAGCAGTATATTAGATTGGCAAGGCAAGTGTGTATTAGAGCCATACTTCACACAATACATACATACATTAAACACCCAATAGAAGCCTAATATGATATAATGATATAATGTTCACTGAAGATGAAAGTACAAATATCATTAAGTTTCAGTTTTGATTTCATGTTGCAAAGATCATTTTGAGTAACTCATCTCTTGTTCAAACTACATGACCCTTAGATACATTTTGTTCAACACTTTCATTAATGGAAGAGTAAAACATACTTCTCTGTGACGGTGATGTAGTAAGGAAGAATGTGGAGTTCACTTCCAAAGGCCAATACATTGAGCAATGAGCCTCACTCCAGGGTCCAGGTCTTCTAACTTTGTATCATGGGCATATCTTTTTGTGCAACATATTGCCTTCAAGACCTGAAGCCACAAGGAAGTGTGACTTTCATGAGACTCGAAGTCTACCATCCAGATTATAGTCTAACATACAGATAATTTGAAAAGAAAGTACGACAGATAAAGCCCATTCCTTAAATTAGTAAGCAAATTAGAACTGAAATTTGTCCACAAGAAGCAGCTGAAAAATTACATAAAATATGCACAATGTTATGCAGTAAGTACAATGGTTCAGAGGTGGAACAGAACAGGATAGAATGGGAGATTAAGGGAAAGGGACAAGACCCCTTCCTGAATTAAATTTCAAAGCAGAGTTATACAGTAGTAGAATTATGCCCTGGTGGGAAATCTTGATTATTCATGCGATAGTTAGTCTGAACCCAGTAAGAGCTAATCTCAAAGCAAGGCTGTTACGTGTGGGAGCAACAGAATCTGATGTGCACAGTAATGGTGCCTTTCCAAACTAATTCATTCCCTCACCTGCAGCCTAGAGTAACCGTTGTCAGGGGACGTTTTATATTTAACCATCAGTCTGGACACAAGATTTCTTGAACACCAGATTTCTTATAGCACTCACAGGGATTCATCAAAATATACATAAAAAAGAGAAGGGACCATGTTGTTTTTGCTATATAATTGCTTCAGATTATTTACTAGTATTATTTTTTAAATTTTATTATAAAAGCAGGACGAAAGGTTACATTTAAGTCTATAAAGATTCTCTTAGCCTCCAACTTTTGATTTCAGGTAAATTTCACAGTCCATAACCTTTGTCAATACTGGAAGTCAGTAAAATTATTTTTAAAATAACAATAGTATTACGGTTTGAATGTGGTTTGTCTCTGCCAAAATTCAAATTGAAATGTAATAAACGGGCCTCAATCATTGCAAGTGATGAGAATGACAGGTTCTCTGTTTCTACTGTCTTAATGGCCTCGTATTTGCAATCAAGAATCACTCCTGTTTCTTAGGTCAAAACAGCATTATGAGAATTCAAAATGACCAAGAACAGGGATGTCTGGTTCTCTTTTCTATTCTGGAGATGGTAATTTTCTTCTAATTTTCAGTACAAACTGTCCCTCCTAGATATAACTAGAAAATATTATGTTGGTTCAACACCACACGTTCCATGCTCCAAGCCATGCCCTTAATAGATAACTTTAAAATCTTCCTTTACTTGGTAGCAATTGGAGCTATACTTGTATCTCACGCTTTTAATGATCAACAAAAAGTTACAGACGCCTTTTTGAATAGTAGATCCCCAGCAGTGCAGAAACCACAAAACTTACACGAACGCTATGGATTTATATGAGCTACATCTTTAGATCGCCACTTTATTTTCTTTTGTATTACTACATCATCAATTCCTAAAAAGTTCTGGAGAGAGCATATAAATTGTACAGGAACATAGTACATTGTTTTGAGGTTCTATAAATTTTTATTATTGTTTATATAATTTGATATTCTTGTTATAACTAACTAAAAAGAATCAGTATCCATTTGCTTATAGGACAGGCAGTACTATTGTAATTTGTTTTCAGTAAATCAATAAAATAAAAAATAACATGATGAATAAAATATTATGTACAAAATAGTGTAACCACTTTAGGCTACAAAAGTATTTTTATAAGGACTCGATTATAGAAGATTACAGGAACAGATGGAATTTGACCTTGAGCTGTGTTTTTGGAAGAAATTATGATTTTTAAGGAACATAACTAAACAGAAAAGAAATGTATGAATATTATGATAATAATATTAACGTTTTGCATGTATTCACTCTAATAATTTGTGATAGGATATCCTTATGTCCTTGCAATAAATAAGAAAAAAACAGCTAAACAGATTTTTTTTCTTGATAAAAGTACATTATTAAGAAGGACCAAACTAGAAACAACTCTTCAACTGAAGTCCATTATCCTTACTCATAAACCACCCACAGTCTTGGTTAAAGGAAGAATTTCAATGTATATGTAATAAAATTAAAATGAAGAACATAGGACTGAGATATTTCTAAAATATGTATAAATCCAGAATTTAACTATTTACATTGAAATTAAGAATTGAATCACCTCAAAGTAACAAACCATCTTGTAATATTTATCCTCCACAGTCCGAACCAACTCATGTCAATGATGCCTGCCATAGGTTTTCATATAACATGCAATAATTTCTACAGTCTTTTCCTGTCAGGATGGAATGCTCCCAATGACCTAGTATATTAAGTACTTTGAAGAGACTTGAATCCCTTTATATCCACAGGGATAAGAGCTCATCTTTTTCCTCTTGCATGATACCATTTGGTAAAAGTGAAGCCATGCCATATGATGGAAAATTAAACCATATTTGATCTAGATTGGATGGGATATAAATCCAGCAGTTACTAGACCTAGGATAACTGATATGTAAAATAGGTATTGTGTATGCAAAAGCTTTGTCATACATAGTTTGGATACATAATAGTGCCACAAAGTATAGCCAGAAACATTATTATTTAATTACCAAAAAGATATGTGCCCTAGTTTATACAACTAGAAATCTGTTTCCCCCAAGTAGTATAGAATTCATATCATGGTCTCCAACTTCTTAGGCGAAAACCTTTAACAGAAAAACTTTAGACAAATTACATTGAATGGGATTTAATGAGCAAAGAATGACCAGCCAATCAGACGGCAGTCAAAACCAGAAGCGTTGCAGAGAGATCTGCTTCACAAGGTAGACGGAGAATATTTGCATACAGAAAAGGGAAGTGAGATACACAAATAGCTTCCTTATTGGCAGCTTAGTGTTTGTCTTACATGGACACAATCTGATCAGGTGGCAAGTCTGAGAGTGGCTGACACCTGGATGCTGTGGTTGAGACTCAGATCTTTGTCAAAAGTCCATATGCTCCCAAGTTAGACTTTTGGTTTGTTTATATGCCAAAGTAGGTTGTCAGTCATTACATAAGACATAGATGCAGCATAGGCCAAATTTGGTTTAACTTAGCAAACATCATTATGGCAAACCTTTTTTCTTTGAAGTCAACTACTGCAGTATAAATGGAATCTGGTCCTCGTATGCTCTGCTCTGTTATACACGTGTACTTGATGTTCTGGCTATTTATGGTTGTGAAAAAAAAACACAAGCTGGAAATTTTGTGGCGTAAAATAACCACTATCTAATTGTACTTTCAATTTGTAAATTAAGAATTTGAGCAAAGTGCAGGAAATAAAATTCGTCCCTGCTCCATAAAGGCTGGGGTCTCACCCGGTGTGGCTCAGTGGGCTGGAAGGGGCTGGCCCAGCTTGAGAGGTGCTATACGTTCCGAACGCGAAGGGGCGTCTGTCCTTCTAGTTGCTTTCGTTGTAAACATTTTTGGCTGTGTCTGTCTGCTGTTTTGTCCCTTCACTGCTGGTGCCTGGCCTGGAGTGGTTGGATCAGCTGAGGCCAGCCAGGCCTCTTGCTCTCTCCACTGTCTCCCTACAGAGCCGGCGTGAAGTTCCTCCCAGTGTGTTATGTTGGTGTGGTCAGAATTCTTACGTGGATCTTGACTCCTTCACCTGGGAGCATTCCAGAGACCATTTACGTGGCAGACTTCTAATGACCTAGACTTTGTACTTACAGAGTTTAGAGTTCTGCCTCATTGTATTGGTCAAGCGAATTACCAAGTCCACCCCAAACTCAAGGGAGGATAAAATAAAATTCAACTTTCAAATGTAGAAATAATAAAGAATATGTTACCTCTAACTTCTCACACTACTAGGATATCTTATCAGAATCTACGGCAGACTTTAGAATTTTTAATGTGTATACTAGCATAATTTGTGTATGAATAATGTGTATACTAGCATAATTTGTCTTATAAATTTAATTTTTTTTAGATATGCGCCTTAGATGTGTTACTTGACCTACATGAATTTAATGTTCCTTATCTCCCATGGAGAACAGTAACTTTGCCATAGGTTTGATTTATTTTAAAGGTAATGCCTGACACAGGGTGAGCTCTCAAAAACAGCAGGCATTTTTACCATCATTTTTATCAGCACAGATTACACTTACTCAAGAATGACCCATGTCTTCCTATACCACATCCCTGCTATTCATTTTTTAAGTCAGTGAGCTTTAGCTGAGTTAGCCTTCCACGTAGAGGATCATTCCATGGATTTATACTCCCCACTTATCTTTTATTTCATTTGCTTTTGAAGTTTTCTCTTCTCAAACAAGTGTATTCTTAAACACTGTGTATACTTGAATATAAGAACTTAACTTATACTACTACAATGTCTTCCAGAATTTAGATGGAGTTGTGTTGATGTGTTGACTGGTGAGCCTACAGAGGAAGACTTTATTAACCATCACCCAGATGGGATATTCTTTGAAGTTGTAGTTTAATATTCTTGGGATCTTAAACAACCTGAGCTTAGAATATTCAAATAGTCAATCCATGAATTAGTAACATTTTCACTTTTATATATGGTTAAGTGCCCCATAATATTTCAGTCAATGGTGGACTGCACATCAGTTGTTCCAAAAGATTATAATGGACATAAAAATTTTCTATCACCCAGAACATCAAAGTTATTATAACATAGGAGCACAGTGCAGTACTCACATGTCTGTGGCAATGCTGGTACAAACTAACCTATTTGCTGCTATCTATAAAAGTATACCACATACAATTAGGTAAAATACATAATACTTGATGATGAAAATACATGACTATGTTTCTGGCTTGAGTATTTACTATACCATAATTTTAGTCACTTTTTTAAGGAATTTACTCCTACTTATGAAATTTAAATTTTTTGCAAAATAGTGTACCATGTGTTATAGATTGTATCTAGATGTCCCCCCAAACTTCATGCAGGCATAGGTGGGAGTTTGAGGGAGGGCTCGAGCTAGGTCATGTGATGCTGGGATTAAGGATGTAATGCTCAGATTGATTCATGACCAAGCTAGAATTACAGATGCCCCACCCTGGGTGTGAGTGCTGCCTACTCTAAGGGCAGGTACCCTGGACAGAATATAGGGACAGAGAGAGGGCTGCTGTTGCCACTTGTCACTGATGCTTCATTCCTTGGTTGTTTGCTGCCATCTGCCTGCCTTGCCATGCCATGTTTCTCCTGTGCGATGCCCCTCTGCCAGGACATCCTGCCTTGGAGCCAGCCACTATGGACTGAAACCTCACCAAACTGTGAGCTACACTAAACCTTTCCTCCTTTAACTTTGGGTGTGAGATAGTTTGTCTCAGCAATGAGAAAAAGTAACTAAGACACCATGTTACCTAAGAGCAGACTCATATCAATCCAGTCTCTTGACTGTACCAAGGGGGTATGTCGAGTGATTGATCTATGCCTTCCAGGTTTGTACAAAGACACTCTATGATGTTCACAGCATGACAAAATCAGCCAACTACTCATTTCTTAGAACATATTCCATCCTTAAGCAACTCATGACTATACTTAAATTTGCTACTTTTCTGTATCCTTTCAAGAGAAAGATCATCTTGAGAAAGTTCAGAAAAGAAATAATACTCATCGTTGCATGTCAGGCTTTGTGCTAGCTTTGGCAGCACATATACTTGTATGTCAGGCTTTGATCGAAGTTTTGAAAAAAAATCTGAATTCACGTACAGCTTGTCTTAGAAATGCTTGGATCTTGAGGCAAAGACGACACATCCTCTATTTTAATTTTTAGGTTCATTTATATGAATGCATAACAAAAAGCATTGATAGTTTAATGACTGACATTTGCCTTTCTTCATGATTTAGTTAAATTGGAGAAATTACGGTTCACTAATCAATAACAGCTCAGAATTCCTCATTTTCTCTCTCCAAATGTATACATATTTGGAAGTCTAATTGAGTTTTTAGTCAGTGGTTGCAAGTAGAAAATGAACATTAATAACGTTAATAGCATTCAAACCTAAAGGATTTCAAGTGACCAAGCTAATTTGCCTACAGATAGTATCTTTAGGTTTCTTTTCATGATTTACATGATTGAAGAACTAAGAAAAACTTGATATATTTCACTAACTGGCACTATGTGAAGGGTAAAAATCCTATTATGTAGAGGTATTTAATGTCCAGATTACCAGGCCTCAAACTACTCTGACACATAGTACTTGTGCCCAATGCATGTTGCCCATAATGAAGCTGCCTCCATGCACACCTACTTGGAAAGAGTCATTTTGAACAGTGTGGCTGATCTAAATGCCAATCAAGTTCCTATATTAAACTAATATCAAAGTTATGAATAATTTCATATATTTTAATGCTTTCCCGAAATAATTACATATTTTTAATTGTCTTAAATGACTCAATAATGCCCATGTTAACACAAGCCAAATTGTGACACAACATTAGTAAGAGAACAAAGTACTTCCTGTTTTTTGAAAGGAATAATCCTGGATATTGTTAGTTTTAGATGTTGAGGGTTAGTCAGGAACATAGATTTTGCGTGAACTGTTGTCACTCTGTATCTGAAAATGTATGCTTACTTCACCTGCCTTCAATTTAATAAAATGATTTCTGTATGTAGCATGATATTTACTTCCTTTGTTCATTTATTGTATTTTACTAAATTCTGGCAATCACTTCAGAATGACAACTAGAGTTAGTGACACCTCTGGGCCCATCATATGGAGTCCAATGAGTTAGCTCCACGTATCCTGTCCATTTTACAAACGAAGATATAGAAGCACAGAGATGGTTACACGTTCAAGTTATAAACTTAAATTATATTGCTGATTGGATTCATGTTCTAGTACTGCCATAAAATTACCATGGCTTCAAACACCTGCATATCCTCTCATTACGCTGTAGGTTAAAAGTCTGACATAGACCCTGCTGGGCTAAATCAAGGTGGTAGGAGAGTAATGTTCCCTACTGGTGGATCTGGGAAAGAATCCAGTTCCAAGTTCACTCAAACTGCGAGCCTAATTCAGTTATTTGCATTTGTCACACTGAGATCCTTGTTTTCGGTTTGGCTGTCTCTTATAGGCTGTTCGCATTCTTTCTCTTGCTTTTTATGAGCTTCTAGAACCTCCTTCAGTCTCGTATGTGACCTCTAACTCTCAGAATCTATGGTAAGTCAAACCTTTCTCAAGCTCAGAACCATTCTTCTTTGACTCCAGCCAGAGAAATTTCTGTGCCTACGCAATTAGATCTGGTCCACCCAGCTAATCCATGATTGCCCTGTTTAAAGTCTAGTAACCTTAATTATATCTAGAAAGTTTCCTCTGTGAGTGATGTGACCTAGTCAAGGTCTGCAGGGTCATGTATGCACACTGTGGAAGAGGCCATCATTCGGTCTGCCAGACTATTGTTTGGTTTTGAAATTAATTTTAATTTCATCTACTCTGACAAATCACTCTCAGGTAATTTATTAGGCTAAAAGTAATTTACTCCAAATTACTTTGGATCAAGACTCTAATCACAGTGCTTACAACAGTATAGGTATGATACCCCAGACACAGGGAAGTCACCCATCTTTGTCCCCGGAGAGTTTCATATATGGGACAGCAGAAAGAAGAAAAGAGGACATCCCTCCTTATTCAAGGGGCTGTGCCTCTCACCCCAAAATTTCACCAATGTCTCTCTCCATTTTGGTATATTTTAAACAAATAGGTAGGGAAACAGTGTGAAATTCCTAAGTGAGTCTCTAGAAGTGAAATGTACTTTTTTCTCTTCATTCATCTTGAATTTTGTCATAATAGGATGCTTTCCAAGAGTGTTATTTCCTCATTTACTTTTTCTCAATCTCTGCAGGAGAATTGTGTGGTAATGCACCAATAAGGTACAGAGCCCTTTCTTTATATAACTTTCAGTCGTGAATAATGATTTACAAACCCACAGGAACTCATCCCAATTAAGGATACTGTTCATTCTTGATTTATAAATTATTCACAAGAGGTATGCTAATTAATTCAACCTGTGTGATCATCAGAAATAAAACGTGGAGCTGGCTTAGGGGCTCCTTAATATGTTTAATTCATTCTATTGACAACAGCTTAGAGTGAATGTTAACAAAGCTAAAGAAGAGAGATACATTATAGAATGGGGATGTCAGCAGGAATAGAGTATATAATAGAAACACAACCAGAGAATTATAACAGACAGGGTGATCATGGTGATCAATTGATACTCATGTGATCTGATCATATGAAAGGTCAGAGTTAGACAGACAATAGGAAACACCAAAGCGGGGCCAATTCTAGAGCCTAAATGACTGACTGAAATAGCCCAGTGTTTCACAGTACACTATCTTAGATTTAAAGGTATTTTTCTGTCCTTGGTGGGGGTGGGGAATCAGCAGTGGGAACTGAACCCAGGGCCTTCTGCTGTGCTACAAGCCCAGTCTTTCAGGGTTTTATTTTGAGACAGGGTCTGGCTAAGTTGCTAAATTGCCCAGCTGGTCTTGAATTTGTGATCCTCCTGCCTCAGCCTCCCAGAGTTTTGGGATTATAGGCATGCACCGACATGCCTGGTTTTATTTTTGCTCTTAAATTAAGTTCTGAGAAAGAAATTTTTTTTTCCTTCTGAATGTCTTTTTGAATAGTTGTCTTGTGGTATTTTCAGGAAAGAGGTATTATAATACTCACTGTGCAATTACAGACTCTCCTAAGCAAAAACTGTAGGAAAGTTTGAATATTTGAGATGTATTAAGCATATATAACATATGTCATATTGTATATGTATCGAATAAACATATAGGTTATTAAGCAAGAATCCTGTTATAAAACACTTGGTTTGGAGCCCAGGATAAAAAAATATGTCGCCAAAATATTGCTCTTATGTTTCATCTACTGAGGTTTGATTTAATTTTGTAGGGTCCACCAAGTTCTCTTAGGAACATTAATGGATTATATGGTTTATTCCTATATGATAAAGTTGTGTATTCAGTTTTAAAATTTATACGTGACATACCTTAGGACAAGATTCATCTAGATCATTGGAATAACCTAGAAAACAAGTCTGCTCTTTGGCATGGAGTACATGGAATGCTTCGTACTCAGCTGAAGTTGCCAGAAAGGGGTAACAGTCCACAAAATAATGTCATATGTACACAAAGTCTTCTGTTACTCATGGAAATTGGTATTTCTAAACCAAAGATTGGGAGAGTCTGTCAAGAAGACATCCAGAAGTAAATGGGCCACGACTCAATTCGAGTTGCATTAATAGCATCTGACAGAAAGTAGGAGAATTCTGGCCATGATTAGTCACAGAGCTGAGCTGAAAAAACAAAAATAAAAAAGTGTGGATAGTCTACTTCCCTGTGCTTCAAAGGGCATAGAAGAGAAATTTATTTAGCAAAGGAAATAAATCACCATAATTTAAGTGCCGATCTGGTGCTAATCATCTTAAAACCATAGACTTTCATTTCTGTGCCTTAGGTAGAAACTTGAGTCAGGAGAGCAGAGGAAAGCTGGTTACTGAAGGTGAGAGTCGGAACATCTAACAAGCAAGGAAGGCGGCCATTTGTAACGGTGGCTGTGATGGTTCTCAAATTAGGCGCGCCAGGTTTCCTCGAATAACATTGTAAAAATGCAGATTCTGTTCCACCACCCAAATTGACTCTTACAATTGCTTTTCGTATAAAGCTTGTAAGTCATCTGAGGACTGTAACTTGGAAAATGGTTAGTGGTTAGGAAGCAGTGTTTGGAAATAGACTCTTTTTTATTTTTTTATTTTATTTTATTATTATTATTATTATTATTTGGTACCAGGAATCGAACTGAGGGCCTCATGCTTGCGAGGCAAACACTCTAACCACTGAGCTAAATCCCCAGCGCCCTAGACTCTTTTTTTTTTTATACCAGTACCTCCCTATCCCAGCTGCATAACTGAGCAAGTTACCTAAATTCGGTATTTCACGGCAGTATTCAATATTCATTATTCATAACATCTTAGCATAAAATGGTAATAGATTCTACCTGAAAATATTGTCATAAAAATAAGTGAAAAAATATTGCATGATACATACTGAATAGTTGCTCATAGAAAATAAATGCTTTTAATAGAGCTGAGCTCCAGACAAAGCTTGATGATATGTGGTAGGGACATTATTTTGCTTCCTTCCCTCATTCTCGTTGGCAAAATTAAAGACATTCCAAGTTCTAAGAAATTAAAAAGGTTTTCACAATATATTATAAACCTCAGATGAAGGAAGTTTAATTTTTGGGGGTGACCTAATAAAGCAAAAGGAGAGCTCATGTGACACTTGTTCCTTTTATTTATAAAAATCACGCAGTAAGCAGAAGTGGATACTTAGCTAATGACATAGTCGAATGTACACCTAGTAGGACATTCCTAATAAGATCTGAGGAATATAGACATTTGAAGCCTAAAGGAAGAAAATGGTAGATATTCGCAGGTTAAATCTAGAAACTTAAGACATTTTCCAAAATAGTCTTTCATATCTATTGTCTTTATTTGTACTTAAAGAACATAAAGATGAGAATTTAAAACTAAAGCTTGAACTATTACTATAACAAATAATAAATATGTACCTTTGACTCATTAAGAACAACAACATAAACAGAAATAGGATCAAATTTAAACTGCAATGTGAGTCTGTATCAATATGTATAGCCAAAAACAAAAATACAGAAATAAATAGAAATAATTAAATTACAACATAGAGTTACTTATAAGGTTGACAACAGATACACTAAAATGTAATAATCTAAGTCTTAAAATGTAATAATAATCTAAATGTATCAGTCTTTCAATTAGTTTTTATTTCTTTTTACACCGAATCTTGCTACTCTGTACCAAGGATTGTCATTTTCTCCTATTATGTGAACTTGTTAATCATTCAGCAAACTTCACATAGATTTTTCTAAAAAGGATCTTTAAAGCAGTTTCATATCTATATTCAAAGTAAATGGATGTTCTTTATTTTGAGGTCTAAAGGGACCCTAACCTCTAATTATCATTAAAGACAAAAAGCTCTTCTCTTTCTCCACATATTTTCCAGTATAATAATTACCCTTTATGAGTTAAAGCCTACTTGAAAATATTGTTATGCAGTTTAGAAATATATTAAGGATTGTCTATTACATTAAATAAATTTTCAATATAAACTTACAATTATGCTTCATATTCCTAAAAGTGTCAAGTAACCAACAAAACCAAGCAACAGAAACAAATTTACAAAAAAAGTTAAACATTAGTGCCCAAACTATTTAGCTCTTAACTGGAAAATACCTTCAAGCCTAAATTAGTAAAATATATTACTCATAATTTTTGAAAGGGAAGATGGAATATATGCTAATTCGAGTAAACTGCTTCAGGCACATGGTATTATTACAAATATAGAAGAAAACTGCATTTCTTAATTTACTATTAGCAAAGACAAATACTGCAACTGAATTAGAGAAAAAAACCTAGATGCAAACAAATAATAATCTAATTCATGGGGATTCCAGAATAGAAAATCCATTTTTAATTTATTTTAATGTAAACCTCATGGTCCAAGGCTAGGAAAGAGCTCATTGAAAAATTTTTGCCAACTTCTGGAATAGGAGCATTATTTCAATAGAATGTATCTTATTTGAAGAATACAGTAATTTTCTAATAATAACTTGCATAAACAATTTTTTAAAATAGCCAGATTTCATTTATTATTTTTGTACTAGCTGTAAGGACTTTTCTCTTCCTCATTCCTAAATCTCCCAGCTTTGAACTTTAAGACCATCATATCATTCCCACTTATTTCTTGAAAATTTCAGTTATCGCCTCATTGTCATCTTCCTTAAATTTGCCCAGTAAAAATTTGTGACGACTTAAATTTTCATACGGACTGTCCTGCATGTTTGCTCTGCCTTCCTTGACTTTCTTTCCACCCATGATCTTTTCTTCTTTCCTTCTTTCTTTTCCTTTCCCTTTTTTGGGGGGAGGGACGGTGGTACTGGAGATTGAACCCAGGGCCTTTTCACTGAGCCATAGCTTTGGCCTTTTCATTTTGAGACAGAGTCTTGCTAAGTTGCTTAGTTGCCTAGGCTGTTCTTGAACTTCTATCCTCCTGCTTAACTTCCCAAAGTGCTGTCCATCAGTCATCTTGTCATCTCTCTTACCACTGATTTCCATCAGCATAACTTTGTGGTAGACCAGATGCCCTAGATTATATTGTAACAAAGATCACCAAATTTCCATTGGCTTAACATTATAAAGTTTATTTCTCATTGATGTGAAACTACACAGTTTTCCAGAGCAAATAACCTCCATGTGGATGCTGAATATGTTAGAATGTGTTAGCCAGTCAGAGGCTTAACATTGCTTTTTACAAAAGTTCTATTCATTTTTGGATTAGGGATACCACCTGCTATAGGTCACACAATACATTGGGTATTTATTTTTTTCTTTGATAATTTCCCATTGTTTAATTTAGCTCTTCAAAGCAGATTAAGTACTTCACATGGGTTACACATTTCTTTCTTATCCATTTTTACTAGTGCATTTTTCAATTTTTATTAGTACAGATTTTCAGAACTTAATTGTATCTCATTTATTAAATTAGTTAGGATTATTTCAATATATCCACAACTGCAGGTTGAGAAAATAGTGTAAAGAAAGGAGCACACTTGCTTTCTCAACATGTCCATGTGTAAGTGACCCATGTACCTCCATGGCTCTGACCAGTGCAAGTTGCATACGCGCACCTACACTCAGGAAATTCCTATGAATTTCTTGAATTCAAGAAATGTGAACATGGAATCTTCGTATAGCATAAGCAGAAGAAGAAACAGGAAATATTAGTAAGTAACCATGCACACACTTGAATTTGTTTTTCTAAGAACGCTCCACTCTCATTTTCATTTTCATATATTCTATCACCTTTCTACCTTCCCAGCTCATTCTCTCTAGCACCCCAACTGCAACAATTATTTAATATCACCAGGACTTACCACCTAATTACTCTTGTATCACTGTTTCATTAGCACTCATACTGTCTCATCTTCTTTCACCAATTCTTGATAATGGTAAACTCAAGAATTATAATACATTATACATACACCAGTCCATACCCTCTATTTCACTTTATCCATTGTGCTTTAATAGAAAAAAAGCACAACCTGGTTAAGTTTAACTCTCAGCCAGCTCTGTATCTACAGAAACAGAGCCGACAGGTTTACTACCAAAGGTACTAACACTGATCTCACAACACTTAGGACTGCCCATCGTTCTTACTACTTTTCCATAGTTCATTCATGTTTTCAGCAACTACTTTAAAATTTATCCCTTTTCAAACCATCACCACAGCTTTAATTTTTCTTTTTCCATAGATAGATTCTAATAATTTAGCTTGTTTTAATTATTTTTGAAGTGTATCCAATAAAGCAGATAAAATGTTCATTGAAGGAATGGGAATCATTTGAAAAGAAATCATCTTATCTCCCACCAATACTTCCTTCCACCTCTCCCCACTTGTGTCTGCGTGGTGTCTTCCTTTTTAGCATCACAAAAAGCAGCTCCTGTGCCCCTTTCTAAGGACTATCTTCCACTTTTCCTTTAAATCCCATTTCTTATTTGCACAAGAACTTTTCCATAAGCCTTTCTTAACTCTACATCTCTGCCCACCACCATCTCATTTGTTGTCATGTTCCATTGTTCCTCTTTTCTTTTTGCACCTTTTCTTTAGTGTGTTTGTGACACATAATAAATACATTCATTGAGAAGGACTGGTACATATATATGTCACATCTTGCACATGTTAAACTTGTCTAGTGATTTCTCAATTCTTGTTTATGCAATATTTCTATAGCATTTGACGATTATTTATTCCTCCAGGAAAACTTTCTTCTTAAATCTTAAAGAACATCACACTTCTCACAACTGCCTGCCTTTCTAACCACTCTTCATTTTCCACTTTGATGATTCCTCCACATTTCCTCAACTCCCGAGCAATGGAGTACCCTATGTACTTGTGCCCTTCGCTTCTTGTCTATGGTCTCTGTTTCTCGATAATCTTATGCATCCTCATGAGTTTAAATACTGCCTATACACTGATGCTCCAAATTATTTTTCTAATCTCAATCTATTCTCTGAACTTTGGGCTTATCATAAAACAAAATGTGACCCTGAGTACACGGACAATTTCCAAAACTAAATCTTTATTCCAGATATGTTTATCTTATACTCTTTTTTATCTCTTTACATAAGTACTCCACCTTTTCAGTTTCACAGGTAGAAAATATTGGAGTCATTCTAAGCTACCCTCTTTGTCTTATACCCTATATCCACTACACCAAAAAATTCAACTTGCTCTACTTGGAAACTATATTAACAATCTGATGTTTTTCTTATAACATCAACCACTATTACTCTAGCCCAAACATCTCTGGCCTAAATCACTGTAATAGCCCTCTAACTCATCCCCTTGATGATCTTTCATCAGTCTACCACTTACTGTCAACACATAACCCAGAGTGATCCAATTATGTGTTACTTGGTATAACACTTTTGCTCAAAAGGTCTCTCATCACTTCAGTGATTTCCCGTCACACTTAAGAGTTAATGTATTTACGGTGACCTGCCAGTCCCTGCTCATTTATGTGATTCATCTCTCACTTTCCCCTACTCTTCACACTGGTTCAAATGCAGTGACTTCTTTCATGTTTCTCTAATACACTAGGCTTTCTCTCATGTGGGTACCTTCCTTTAATACACAACCATATTCCTGACTCCTTCCCCATGCATTTCTTTTTTTAATTGAAATATTGTATTTGAGTTACCAACCCCTCTCTAAATGGCACTCCCATTTCTACTTCCCTGCTATGCTTTTTCTTATAGTAGTTATTACCACTTAAAATGCTGGACTATTTTTTTTTGTTTTAATTGCTCCATTCTCCTTCAATAATGCAAGCTTCATTAAGGTAGAATTTTTACCAATCGTATTCTCTGACACACTGTCAATATTTTTATAACAACCTGTCATGGAACTGTTAATTTATAAATATATGTTGAATAAATGTAAAAAACAATGTGAAAATGTAGATATAGGACAAGAGATACTACTAAGTCTCCATAAAGTTTCAGGTTTCTAAGTTAAAATATATAAAAAGAGGCATCGCAAATTTTCATCAATAAATAATTATTGCTTTTCAAATACCTTTCTTGTGTATTATACTTTTTTTTTTTTTTTTGGTGGTGCCGGGGATCGAACTCAGGCCCTTGTGCTTACAAGGCAAGCACTCTAATCACTGAGCTAAATCCCCAGCTCTTGTGTATTATACTAATGTTAGTGAATTAGGGGCTAGATACATGAATGACAAATTTATTTCTGAGAAACATATTAAGAGTCTACATGTCAAGACAAGTGCATATCTTTTGAGTTCTTGTATCAGGAGCAATGGTCCTACCAAACCTCTTGCACATTAGAAATTGAAAACCAGTATAAAAGGAGACATCCGCCTAGAGTCTTAGGACCCAGGAAAACTGAATTCTCTTTGAGGAGCAAAGAGCATCTGTGCTCTGCCACTACCAGTGTTGAAGTATTTAAAATTCAAATCGGGAGATACAATCAGTTTGATTCAGACCAACCAGCCAGTAACAAATTCTCCTGTGTTTGGGTTTGTATTAGGCACTGAGGATTTACAATACATAATACTCCAAAGCTCTCTATTGAGAATACATCTGAGTCGGAAGTGGTAAACTGAACAATTATAAATAGGAAGAAAGAGTTGTCTATATTCTCATTTCTTCAAAATTGAAAAATGGTGGTAACCACCGATGGTATAGAAACGAACCAGTTGTAATGTTTCTTCCTCCCAGCTCTTACCAAAAAAGTCTTTACCAATTCAGTCCCTGCTCTGCTGCTATCCAAATGGGTATTAATAGGCGATTACATTCTGCTTTAGCAACCTTTGGTAAGATAAGAGAATTTTTGTCTTTGGCTGTCTATTACATCAAATAACCTTCAAAACAATTCCAAGCTCATAAATTCGGGATAGTGTGATCTTACAAATTGAACACTTGGATTAAGTACTGACATCCCTGGCAGGGTGTGATACGCGAGGGAGAGCTGCCACTTCATGCCGATGCATGCGAATGTTGGAGCTGACCCCCATCTGAAGTTCAGCAGGGCCTGTCTCCCACAGAACCATGTCTAAGCGGCTGATAGCTTGCATTGCTCACCACTTCCCCAACCCCCGTGCAAACCCGGAGCATTAAAGTCAAGAGAAGACCCATAAAATCCCAGTGTTACAAAGGATTCTCCTATCACGGGGAAACTACGACTCTCTAGCATTATGAGAAAAGCAGCGACTTTGACAGCCAAGGCCTGATGTTGGCTGAAGCTGCAGCGACTTTATCCTCCTTCTCTGTGACAAGGTACCACGTGAAAAATGTTTCTGTCCTGTTTCTTCTTGCCAGCTCTTTTATCTCATTATATTTATTGCTCTGGATATGCTACCTGGTGTCAGGAGAGGTACTGGAAGAAAATCAAGGTCCTGGTTAAGTACATTCTATCAAATTAGACAGGGTCACAGCAGACCTTCAGTTCACTAGAGAACATTAATATGACAATAAGCATGCCAGGAATCTGTGAGAACCACATCTTGTCAGCGCTACTCTCAAAATAAATCCATAACCTGACCATTTCACCCCATCTAACTGAAACCACAGTGATGCAGGCCACTGTTACCCTTTACCCAGTGTGGCGCGGGTTTCGTAAGTCTCTTTCCACGCTTGCTCACCTTCCCTTCATGGCATCCTTAATAAGGATCTTTTAAAATATGACTCAGAATATTTCATTCTCTTGCTCAGCATTCCCATTCGGCTTCCTGACAATCTCAGAATAAAATCTAGATTCTTTACCGTGAGCTATAGACTCCATTAGACTTGGGCACTGGCCTCTTTTCTCACATTGCTTCTTTCCTTTTTCTTCCTTATTTCCTCCACCCTGACCATCATGTCCTTCTCACTGTCCCACAGACGTGCTTCCCTCTTCTTGGTTTTGTCACAAGGGTCTCCAACTCCCAACAGGGTGTCTGCCTAGTTCTAGACTTGGCATTCTGTCTCGCTTATTCAAGTTCTATTACAGTCATGTTTTCCATATTAGTTACCCAAAATAAAACATTTCTCTTCCTGTTTATTTACCTGACTTAATTTTTTTTTTTTACTTTGTAACTAAACCTGACATAACATACCATAACCTTGTTTATTTCCATAAGACACTCATACTTGAAAAATAGCTCAGGGATATAGGGATTCCTATGATTTATCACTGCATCCCCAGTACCCAGAATAGTGTCACACATATACTAATTCACACATCTACATTTGTTAAAAAGAAAAGCACTAAATAATAAGCTACTGTTTACATCTTTGTGTCATTTAAGAAAATTAGAATGGTCAGGAACTTAGCAATATGGTTCATTTGCCTAAATCAAAGATCTGCAAACTATGGTCCAAGGACTACATTTAGCCAGTGTGATTGTTTTTGGAAATAAAGTTTCATTGCAACACGTATCATGTTCAGTCATTTGCCAATTGTCTATGACCATTTGTAGGCTACACCAAGATATATTACAGACAGCAAATACAAAATATTTACAAACTGACCCTTTAGAGAAAATATTTTCCAAGATATTACATACACTGTAACATTCTAGTTTAATATCTTATATTTCTTCCTTCTTCTGAATCATTGTTTTCATATATTTAGGCACCTCAAAATAAAGCTGGAGCCAAGAGAAACTGATAGTAACTTTAAAAAGGGGAAAGAGATAAACATGAAGAAAGAAGGAAAAGTTGTTCAATTTCAGAGCAAGTCACAGAACTACAGATGTTTCTCTTCATCATTTCTGCTTATCATTGAACTTTGATTTTTTCTGCAGTGATATTGATTTGTAAAGAATCTGTAGGGATTCTTTGTTTACAAGATTAGAAACAATTTAGACTAAGATATTTGAATAAGCAAATATTATTTAATATTAAATTTCCCTAACAGAGAGTTTCCTGTACAAATCAACCCTTATTATATCTACTTACAGTGAACATTTCTTAAAGACTTCCCCTTGTAAGCATCTGGCCTTTGCTGGAGAGATAAGCAGGATCTTTGCTACCAAAATTAATATTTATTGCATTGTCAGTCACCAATTGGAGCTTATTTTCTGATAAAAAGATTTTCCATCAGGAAACCAGTGACAAATATATATTTCTTATTCTCAAGGTATTTGTTTATTTTTTGTTTTGTTCGTGTTTATTCAGAATTTTTAAAGAGCACATTTAGTCTTTGCCCTTCTTGTGTGATATAACATACTGGAAATCGTCTCATGAGTCTGTTTGTTGGAGAGCTGATGTTTAACAGTTGTTTACAAATGTTAACATTTACTGGTACAGCAGTGCACAGCACTCGACAAAACCAAGTGGAAGTTACTGGAAAAACACTTAAACTTTCTGGGCCCTTTAGCTGGAGGCAAATCAAACATGTCTTCTTCACTGTTCCCTAGAGCCTCTCAAGAGCTTTGAGTTGCAGACACTTGCAGAGGTGAAAAACACAAAAAGAAAAAGAAAACTAGCATTGTTGAGACCACATAATGAGTGTCATTCGTAAGTTAGGTTTGGCAACAGCAGACATTACCAAGGAACCAGATTTCCTAGTGTCATTTGGAAACTAACTCCAGGAATCCAAATTCCATCCTGTCAAATGAAAGCAGGATTCCAGAGAAGCAGGAGCAAAGTTGCAGCAATGAACTAGGAGGACATAAGGGTGCTAACGGGCAGCAAGGCTGAAATGTGTTCCAGGGAATCTGAGGTCTCTCAACTCATGAATTGTCCTTTTGTATGTTTTAAAATTTTTCTAATTTGATCTGCACTGATTCAAAAGTGCTTTCTTCCCACCATAATGATACTCACATCCCAAATAGATTTAAGAAAAGAAAAAGTATGAGCCGAATAGGACAAATAGATCAAGAGATCGATGAAGATAACTGGAAGTTATTGATTGGATTTAGCAACATTTGGAAGAATTTTTAATGCAATATTTAGGTACCTGTCATATTGGCATGGTAAACAGTAAAAAGCAGAAAATTTGAGAAAAAGAATCAAAACACAGACAGTTCTTAGTAGAAATTTGGCAAAATGAATGAATATAAAGTTTCACTTTTCTCGTATATGAATAATTTTCCCCTAATCAAAAGTCTTTATGAGAATCTAGACCATTATCATTTTCTTATTCAATGCTATTATATTTTTCATACATGTACATCTTATATGTTGAGAAATTGTTATTTTATACCATCATTTTGCTTAAAGAATAATTATTCCTTGGTGATAAACTTTAAAAACCATTCTAATTGTGTTTTTATCTTCTCATTTTCAATATCTTGGACTAAAACATATTGCCGACTACAATAAACTAATTTGTTTAAGACAATTAGTTGTCTGTTGCTGTGTAACAAATTATCATAAATTTAGCTTAAAATATAAAATTCAGAGAAACTAGATCACTCATATATTGCTGGTAGGAATGTAATATTATAGAGTCATTTTGGAAAATGATTTGGCAGTTTCTCATAAAACCAAATACACAATTACCATAAAACACGGCAACTGCATCCTGAGCACTGATCTCAGAAAAATTAAAAGTTACTGCAATATCTAAAAAGAGCCTTCTCCCCACAAAGGCATCCATATCCTAAAACTAGGAACCTGTTAATGTTGCCTAATTTAGGTAGGAAGAGCATTTATTGTATAATTAAGTGAAGGTTCCTGAGGACTGAAGGAGGCAAAATGTCCACAGAAGCAGCGAGTGTGAGCAGTCACTAAGGCTGCAGGGTCCTGGAAAGGAGGAACAGCTTCTTCTATAAAGTCTCTGCAAAGAGTGTGGTCCAGTTTCCACTCATAGCGTGGCTGGATTGTATCAGTTTCACAATTTGGTTCTGCAGAACCGTGAGAGAAAAAACTTCTGTCTTAAACCACTGAATCTATAATAATTTGTTAAGTCAGTCACAGGGAACCAGTCCACTTACAGTCACACAAAATTTGTACAAAAATGCTTATAGTAAATTTATTTATAACACAAAAAAACTAGAAGCAACCCAGATGTTATTGTTCTGTGAACCCCAAGCTGACTAATATAAGCGGGTAATGGTTAAAGAAACTATGTACACACCTGCCATGGAATACTACTTAAAAATAAAAAGGAACTATTGATCCCCACAATAACTTGGATAAATCTCAAGAAAAGTATATTTAGTAATAGAAGATAATTCCAAAGGCTATATATATAGTGTATGATTCTATTTATAAAATATTCTCAAAATGACAAAAAAAAAAAAAACACAAATGGAGAAGAGAGTTGTGGTTACCAAAGGTCGGATACAGCAAGGAAGGGGATCGCAGGACAGAGGCAGCGAGGTTAGAGAAGGGCAACGTAAAGATCCTTCTGATGATGGAAATATTCTATAGTTTCACTAGCCAGGGAGACGCAGGACTATAACTAAAATTGGAAAAACCTGAATAAGACCAATAGATTTTATCAACGTCATCCTGGCTGCGATATTGTCATATAGTTTTGCAAAATGTTATGGGAAATTAAGGGATTTCTCTAAACAATTTATCGCATCGATCCTACAATCTCCTCAAAATAAAAGGAGAAAATATTAAACATATCTGCGTATTGGCTCTCCAGCTCAGATGTTCAGAGTTTATTTATCTAGGTCTTCTGCACAGGAAAAGGGCAATAATCAGAAAGCCAAAATCAAGGTATCAGACAGGTTGTGCTCTTACTTGGTGATGAAAGAATCCATTTCTATGTTTTCTCAGGTTTTTGGCAGGATGTAGATCACTGCAGTAAGACTTAAGTCCCCATCACAAGTCCCCATTTTCTTCCTAGCTGTTGACAGCACACTCCTCTCAGTTTCTACAGGGTACTCTTAAATCCCCAGCCCATGCCTCTCTCCACCTCAGAGCCAGCAATTGACACATTGAACCCTTCTTGTGTAGGAACTTCCCCGCCTTCTGCCAGCTACTAGCAAAGAAAACATTCTGGTTTGAAAGGGCCCAAATGCTTAGACTGGACCTACCCAGGTAATCTCAAAATTAACTAATTATCAGAAACACTGTATCTTCAAATTGGCTGTTGCCATGTAGGATAACATAATCACAGGCCTGCTATCCCACCATGATCATGTTTCCAAGGATAAGGACAAGAAATCTTATTTGGGCTAAAGCTTTAGCATCTTGGAATCCAGTTTACCACAGGAATAAATCCTACTTCTATCTCCTTATTTTATTTATTGTCAATTACAAACCAGCCTATGTAATGCTATATTTTCCTCTGATCTATTTATCATAAATTGTTGGGGAATTATTGCCTCATCTATAACAATTTAAGAAAAATATAAAAATATCTCACAATTGATATCCAGATTTAAATTTGGACAGTACAAAGAAGAAATAGAAACTGGACAAGGAATAGCACATCAGAATAGTGGGCTTCCTGGTGATACTGTGGGATGGGGCTTTGGGGAACACACTGTCTAAATCTGCTATATCTTTTGAACGTCAGCTTGAAACTGACTTAGAAAATTTATTCTTGTTTGTTTTAATGAAAATAGTGTTTTAGATTCCCTATGTAGATGAGCTCAGACCGAGTATTTGTATCTCTATTCTGGTTTATTTCCTATATCATATATTTCAACATTATAAATGACAAAGTGCCCTTGTTATTTTTAAAGTTTAATAGCATTCTATTGTGGCATTGTGTGTGTGTATGTGTGTGTGTGTGTGTGTGTGTGTGTGTTTATCACATTTTCTTCATCCAAGCATCCATTCATGGACACAGGTCATTTCTGTACCTTGGCTATTGAGAATAACAGTTCAAGAAGTATGCGAGTATAGACAACTCAAGATCTACCCACTTGACAAACTGTAAACACGCAATGCAATACCTTTAACTGCAAGAACAATGTTATACAGCAAACCCTAGAAATTCTTCATCCTGTACAATGGAAACTATGCCTACTGATGAACAGCCCCTCAGCTCCCCTGACCCTTAGTCCATAACTCTATTCTCTGAGTTTGACTATTTCTGATAAGAAGTGGTTAAGTACATACAAAAAAGGAAAAAGAAAGACATATTTTGTAGCTCATCAAGCTCTAATGGCCTGATGTATCAAACACAAAAGCTGTCAACTAATCTTCTTGTGATGCAATAAGTACCACAACCAGTGGAAAAGGAAAGAGAATTCCTTTAAGCATATAATTGATATGAACATTATTTTTCCATTATTAAACTAGAAACTTCTTCTCAGAACCATGGAACAAATGGGAAACCAAAACAAAAAACATCTGTTCCTGGAACTAGCAGTTTCTCATTCATTTTGAAATGGTTATTGTGTACTCTTGGGAAAAGGTTCTGAAAATATTACTTACATTAGCACTCAGACAGGAAATCAACTTTTATTAGGAGGGCAGGGAGTATCTTAGAGGCAAATTCACTGGAAGTTCACAGAGCATTATAAAAACATAACTAATGAGAGAAGAAATTTTTTCATGATAAAATAAGAAAAAAGCCTTTGATACTTCACCAGATAGTAAAAACTTATGTTATGTCTCTGGAATTTGTTGCTAGTGGGATGAGCTATTCTAGAAATGGAAACTTAAAGAACTGTTTGTAGATCTCTGTCATGTGACAAGTTCATCTTTAAAAGTGATGGAAAATCAGATTAACGCAATAGTGTGTGTTAGCTGTCATATTACTAATGATGACATTACTAAAATAGTCATAAACTGGCGTGTATTAAGGGCTGGGAGTATAGCTCAACGGTAGAGTTCCTTCTTAGCATGTGCAAGGTCCTACAGTCAATCTCCAGCAACAAAAGCAAAAATAAAAACAAAACCAGAAATGTTTTAAATCCTTTATATTAGTTTTTATTAACTTGATATCTTAGTACCAGTCATTCTATTTCAAAGATCTATGACTTTTATGATCCACCTATTTTTCTCTCAGTTTACTAGATGCAATTCCCTCAATATTCATAGCTTTACCATACTGGGGGCAATATATGAATTCAGCTTTTCCTACTTTCAGAGCTCACTGCTCTACTACTTATTAGTTTTCCTCTCTCTCCTCCTGCTTCCTTCTTTTCTCGGTACACTTCATCTCTCCTCTGTCGACCCTCCTGCCACCCCCCTTACCACTTCCGCACACTTTTCCACCTCACTCACCAAAATGCACTTACTATGCATATCATTCTCTCTGGCAATTATTACATGATGGATTTTTTTAATCACAAAATTCACTGCTTTATTTAAATTTAAAACATTTCTCCAGACTAGAATAAGTCATTGAGGAGTTACTTTTGGACTTCAGCTGTGGAGTAGAGAAAATACACGTGTGGAGGACATTCAAATGTGAACTTGAAGGATACTGTGCTAAGGACACTTCTTCCTCAAGTTAAAAAGGAGAAAAAGACATTGCTAATTACTGCCTGTCTCCAAGAAGGGAGAAATTGACCTCTGTGATTCAGATGTCTATTACTAGCTATCGAGGCACTAAAGTTTATATAAATTTAATAATGAGAATCTTGTTGGTCAAACTCCTTTCATATACCTGAAGGCACTGTCCATAAAACACCTAAGAGAGATTGGAATATATATCTGAAATATATATATTTATCACGTATGTGTAACATATGTGTATCCAAAAGGAATATTTAATAAATTAGATACGTTGTCCAAATTCTTAAATACCTATGCTGTAATTTTTCTATTTTTTTATGATGACTGTTCTTTCAGTTATTATTTCTCCAGACTTATTTCTCCAGAGTTACTAAAAATAAGACAATAGTATGTCATACACAAGCCATGAATCTAAATTTAACAAAACTTCACAGAGTGAACCCACTTAAACAATAAAAAAAATTCCTATTATATCAGCATATTCCGTATGCCCCTCCTAGTAATTATATCTTTTTTCTCAAAAGGTAGCTACTATTATTTTACTAGTAAATATGTTATTTTAAACTTTATTTAAGTGGTATCACATAACAGTGTGTGCTGTCTTACATCCAACTTTTTTTGTTTATGTCTGTGAAATTTATCCATATCATACCATATAACAACTGTTTATTTCACTGCTATGACAGTATTCGATTTTTTTACTCAAATACAGTTTATCAATTTTTCTAAGATTATCTTTCATATTTTTTCAAATTTGTGGTCATTACAAATAAAACTGTTATGAATATTATAGATATTTTCATGTCCATTCAATTGAATATAGAGTATATGGCTGGAATTTTGTGGAAATAGGGAGTTTTTATGCTGCTTTAGCAGATATTGCCAGTTATTACCAATTTCTACTTCCACCAAAAGTATTTGAAGACTGTAATTGTTCTACATTCTTGCTTGTTACCGTCAGTCTTTTTTCTTTCTTCTTTTCTTTTTAGGCAGGGTCTCACTATGCCATTCTGGCTGGCCTTGAACTCATGGTGATCCTCCCGCCTCAGCCTCCCGAGTGCAGGGATCACAGGCATGTACCACCATACCTGGCTCAGTCTTTTTTTATTGTCCATGCTAGTGCTTTTTACTTGAATTTACCAATATGTAAAATTTATTGTCTTTAATTTTACTAACCCCTAAAATATTCCTTCCCACAAGTTTAAATATTGTATGGTTTCTCTCTTATGAGAAACCCAAAGTACAAATAAATTAAAGACCACAATAAAAGACAGATAAGAGTTGCTAGGCATGCTATGTAAGTGAGTTCAAGGTCTGCCTGAGCTACACAGCGAGACCCTATCACCCACCTACCCCCGAAAAGAAAGAAAGGAAAAAGACAGAGAGTAGGAAATATGGAGATAGAGCTTTTGCAAAAGAGAGATGGAAGGAAGTAGGAGGAAGGGAGGAGAAGGGAGAAGGGGGTTAAAAAAGAACTAAGATGTGTTATGCTCATGTACCAACTCCCCGTGACAAATGTAATCACTATATACTGAAAACATGTACTAATAAAATATTTAAAACTTAAAAATAAAAAATATAATATTCCTTCCCTGCTCCTGTCTTAGGTATTTCAGGTTGTGGAGTGTTAAAGAAATTAAAATCTGGCCATGAGCTTAAACCTGGGAACCCCTATAAAGAGGCATTAAAGGAGCATAAGAAAAGACTGTGGCTCACCATTAAAGTCAACTGAAATGTGACTGAATGTAAGGGGGTATAATAAATTGGGGAAATGCAGATATGTCAGGAAACATCACAAGGTAGGCGTTTCCTCCACATTAGTTAAAATTTTTATGTTTTTCCTAGTTTAATACATTTAATTAAATTACCTCCAGTTCTATTCATGTTTCATTCATGCAAATGACAAAATTTCATCCTTTCATATGGCTAAATAGTATTCCATTGTGCACTTCAGTAACTTGCATTTCTGGGCCACTGTAAAGAGTGTTGTGATAAACATGGGAGTGCAGATGTCTCTTTCCTTATACACATTGATGTCATTTTCCTTGAATTTATGCATTTATAGAGAGAGGGAATTTGGGTACAGTAAGTGTGTATTCTTTTGGATGTATGGATTGATTGCTAGATCATATTCATTTTTTAATTGTCCGAGGAAACTCCATACTGATTTCCATAATGGTTACAGTGTTTTACACTCCCACAATAGTATACAAGAGTTTTTCTTTCTTCGCATCCTCACTAACATTTGTTATCATCTTGTCATTAATTTTAGTATATGTGCTGCCAAAGTGAGCACTCATCTCGTCATTAATAACCATTCTAATGGGATATTATTGTGATTTTGGTTTGCATTTCTCAAGGGCTTACTGGTGTTGAACATTTTTTCACATATCTGTTGGCCATTCATAATCCTTTTGAGAAATGCCTATTTGCTCTTGTTCACTTTAATTGGGTTATCGTTCTTTTACTACTGAGTTTTCAGAGTCCTCACATGTTGCAGACAGTAAGCCCTCGTCAGATTATAATTTGCAGATATTCTCTCCCATCCTGCAGGTTGTCTCCCTACTGTTGTTTCATTTGCAGAAGCTTTTTAGTTTGATGAAACCTAGTTTGTCTGTTTCTGATTTTGTTTTGTGTGCTTTTGGGGCTGTATCCAAAAAAATTCCTTGTCCATCCAATGTCTGGAAGCATTTTTGCTTTGTTTTACTCTAATAGTCTCATAATTGCAGGTCTCATCTTTCAGTCTTTAATTCATTTGAACTGATTTTTGTAAGTACAATATATGGGTCTAGTTTCATGCTTCTGCATGTAGATATCAAATACCAACTTTCTTATGTTAGTTAATTTGCCACATCATTTATAAAACCTTTCTGGAAACATACATTATGTGACACGTAAGGTAGTCTTTCTTTCTCCATCTTGTTTGCAATAGTCTGGAATGAAAAATAATCTGTCTTCATCTATAAGATATTCACAAAGAAGCAGAACAATGGACAAATATCCACCGACAGTTGCTTTCCCTTGGCAAAATATTTTTGAGTATCACCTATGTTGTAACATTTATTTACGTTTAGTTTTGGTGAGTACTATTGCACTATATGGTGACTAAGCCATATTTTGTTTACCTGTTCACCAGTTATGGATGTTTGGACTATTCCTAGTTTGTGGCTTTTCCTGTGAGCATTAACACATATTTCTTAGTGTGGAAATATCTTTTCATTTTTCTTGAGCAGATTCCTCGAAGTGGAACTGCTGATTTGTATAATAATTTTATGTTTAGCTTGTTATAAAACAAGACAGGATAAAGAATTCAGTGTAAAAGTTTTTAGGGCACTAACACTATTCTGTTTGATATAGTTATGATAAATATGTGCATTAAATATCTGTCAAAACCATAGAATGCACATCAAAAGTGAATCCTAATGTAAACCATTGAATGAAAATGTGTCAATGTAGATTCATCAGTTTTGACAAGTGTAGCGTTCTAATGGGAGAGATCTATAACCCCATTAAGCTACGAATGTGTGTGGTTGGGATATAAAAAATTGCCACATCTTTATCTTGATCCTGCTGTGAGCCTAAAACTGCTTTTTTAAAATTATAGTTTAAAAAAAGACAACAGAAGACTAGAAAAGATTCAGAGGCATGTTTCTTCTACAGTTAACAGGAAAGAGTTGGATCATTACTAACCTTAGTTTGTGAAACCACAGATCTCAACTTGTAATGATACTTTGGATTCTATCTGCTGAATTACTTGCTTTTGTGCTTATTTGGCTACAAACTCAGTGAAGAAAAGAAGTGCCATGTTTGTGTCTGCCTCAGAAATTCCAGCATATATAATGTCTGGGATTACAAGCTCCATTTTTACCCAACTTTTCACATCTTCTGAAGTTAAAATGTATGCAATTCTAACTTAACCTCCAAATTCTGTGACCTAGCTCTACAACATATCTCGAAAAACCCAACATTTTAGACACCTTTTTAATTCCCTATCTCTTAATGGAATTCTCTCAGGAAACATCATTCTTTTTTAAACTAGGCTAGACTGGTTATTTTTGAAGACTGCTAAAAACCTACCCTCCTGGGCTGCATTTACTGTCAAGCTAAGATTGTTTTTTGCCTCTCCACACTGACTCTGTGGTTTCATTACCACACATCAATTACAGCATTTATTGCATCACACTGCTTTCATGTATGAGCTGTGTGTCAGCAACTTGAGGCAAAAGCCATGCATGATTTGTACTTTTAATTGCCTGAGCCTGACACAATAATCAGTGAACACCAGACAGTCAAAGAATACTTGAAGAACTGAAAAGACATATTCTGTAGCTTAAAAACTATAATAGAAACTGACAGGAATAAACTCCTAGACACTTAAATTGACTACATTTCACGCAGTTCTATTTCAGATGGAATCCATTTCTCTATGCCTCTCAGAAGTGGCATCAGGTTCGAGTGACTTTACCTGAAGTTTATTACCATCTTCTGCCACAATGAGAATAAGCAAAATAACCATAACCACCCCAAATTCCAGTATTTTTCTTCTCTATTATGAACTGGGAACTTTAATGAGCCTTGATATATGACATATTCTTTATTCCAATGGATCATTGCTATAATTTTCAAGATAGAATTGTTCATGAAAAGGTAAATGATTATATAAGGTAACACGTACCAAGTGAACATGTTAGTAAAAGTGCTATAATAAACATTATATTATTTTATTCCTGTGATAGTTCTCCAGTCTTTTAGTTATAGCCATCATTTACTTACATGAACAATTTCAAATACTCTATCCATGAATGAAACTTGCTAAAAAGTTTTAGCTTTTATAATACAGTTCCTATCAGGAAAAACTCTTTTTCTTCTTCTCTCATATGATGTAATAGAGAAAGGAGTTTGGCCTGTTTTGTAGAATATTAAAATGATATTTAATATTTAACCTTACTACTATAATTATTTAACCTCATAGGTAATGAAATTCACTTAATAAAAGCATGTATTATAAATACTGTAAAATCCTTGAAATTTTCTTAATTTACTTATGCTACAAATTGAATTGAATTATGACTATAAAATGCAGTGTGTCTGACCATTATTTCCTTTATACTTAATTATGATTTAATGTCTCATTTGTGGTAGCAATTATTTTATGTTGAATCTATTACATTTTTTTACTTTGAGTGTTTTTCTAAACTTGAATCAAATTGTGTTACTCTCTTATCTATCACATAATGATGGATTTTTAATCTACTAGGATTATAAATCTACTATAGTATTCAAACTGCATTGCAAAATGGAGATTAATATATACATATGTGTGACTACAGTCTCGCTTTAGGTTGCTCATCTAGTAATAAGACCCATAACAATGATTATAAAATATATTAATCTTAACAGTAATAATAACTGATGCTTAGAAAATTTATTCATGTTAATATGGATATGGAAACTGACATAAATAAAGTGGTGAAAGAAACTGAGGTAAAATAGACATAACATTTGAATTATCCTGAAGAATATTTTAATTCAAGATAATACAAAAACACACACACAAAAATATTAAGAATACAGGAATCTGGGCATAGTGGCACACACCTATAATCCCAGCACTCTGAGAGCCTGAAGCAGAAGGATTGCAAGTTCAAGTCTATTCTGGGCAACTTAGTGACTTAGTGACATATCTCAATATAAAACATCAGAACAAGTCTGGGCATGTGGTTCAGTGCAAAACCCTGTGTTCTAGTCCTAGTACCAAGAAATAAGACTTGATGTTGCACCAAAAAAGATGAATTACAGGCTATTGCTGCTTTAAGCCCTAAAATGTACATGCTGAGAATTACTTGTGGACATAGGTTCAAACACTGAATTTCCCTCCTGTTCATCTTATTCCGGAATGTCTCAAAAGAATCAAACAGAGTCAATAATTATCTACTAGATCAGGGGTGGTGAACGTGTGGCACGTGTGCCACAGCACACTGTTTGCATCACTGAAATCTCTAAAAGATTCACCATCAGTGCACTAGACTGTAGTGGGTACATACGTCTATGTCACAGAGAGAACACTGTCAAGGACTACCTTAGACACTTCCATTGACAATTTCTGTGCTGCATGCAATCCTGTTTTTGTTTGGGGACACTTGGTGAATTTTTACCAGCCATGGTTTCAGAGAGAAGTGAGACATAAGTCAGTCCTCACACTTCTCAGGTATTTAACTATTTGGAATCTTCGGGAAGCAGGAGCTGAGATGGAATAGAAATGCAAATAGTTTATTAGGAAATAAAACTATGGAGGTAAAAAGAAAGGAAATAGGGTTGGTTTGGGGCTACTATCTGACTGCAATACAGACCTGATATATCCTTTGCAAGGCCAGAGGATTCTAATATTGCCTATTAGACTCTGATCTTGCCCAGCCATTGGCTGTGGGTCACCCTTAGGAGACATTTCTGTTCAAAAGCTGAGGCAAATGCTCAAAGACTTCAGAGATGAAGATGGTCAGGTAACCAACAGTCCTGGAAGGTAAGTAGCAAGTACTCTCCTAAAGGGGGATTTGAAAATCGCAGTGTGTGTCTGCCACTCTCAACAGAATCTTGATGGATATATTCCTAAATCAAGACTCAAAGCCCTCTGGCTTCAATTCCATGATGGTGCAGGCTATAATAGATTCTCTCCCTTTCTCCCTCTTTCTCTCTCTCCCTCCCTCCCTCCCTCCCTCTCTCTCTCTCTCGCTCTCTCTTTCTCTCTCTCTCTCTCTCCAAAGTGAGTTCATGAAGTCTTCTTACACATCCTCATATACTGTGTAATATACTGTCTATTCTACTGATCAACCTGCGGGTGAGTGGAAGAGATAGACACACTTCCATATCTCACTGGATTTAATAATGTGTTCTTTGTTCTGTTTACCAAGGCAAAAAAGAAAAAGAGAGTTCTTTTTGATTTACAAGATTAAAAAAAAAAGTATATCCCTCTGATACCTTCTGTGTTACACAAAGCTTATCTCCCTTGCCCTTAGAAGCAAAAGCTCTGGATTCTTATCATTTTACCACCAATTTTAGAATAGCCACAGCAACTGAGACTTTCAAACCGTCCCCTAGGAACCTCATAAATGTCTGAGACCATTCTATTAATAATCTCAGTATTTCATTGCGATCAGAATGTCACCCCATTTGTGAATAAAGAGAGCTCAATATTTTACAAGATCCCAAGCACAGCTTTCAGACAAGTGATGAGGATAGATTTGGCTATACAAATTTCCATCAAGAACATAAAGCACAACCCATGAAGAGGAAAGTCACAAAATGAACCAGACTGGAGGAAAGTAAAACCTAGGATGATTTTGGCAGGAACCTGAAAGAACAAATGCTCACCTCGTAACCAAACCACAGCTTGCTTTCTGTCTCAGAAGATTCCCAGGATCACTCGCTCCTGTAGAAATCAGCTCTGAATTTCAGAGAAGGCTGGTTTGACCTACTCTCCTTACAAGACCACTACAGACCACTGGCTTCCAAGAGCCAAGGTGGCCAGGGCAGGTCACACAATGTTTTAACTACAATCTCTGTCCTCAAAAACACAGCACGGAACCTTGCAATGAAACACTTTGTCTAGTTTTTATATGGGAGCGCTCCAACACAAATTTATTGCAAAAATGATCATCACTTACAACGAAGTTCTGAAACTTTACATGAAGTATATATAATCATCGATTGAATACTGCTTCATGTCAGTGTGACTCTTTTATATCACAGCCTAATAATTTTGAGTTTTAATACAGTATGTATGTTCTTGGGGGGAAAGATAGACTGAGCACTCATTTCTAAAATATGATCCCTTTTCTATATTCACCCTAGCACTTTCTGATTAATAATTACATGAGAAAATTTTATTAAAGCAAATTAAGACAATTTAAGTTTCAAAGCTATTCTAGTAGAAGTCCACTTTATTTTTAATCATAATTTGGTGTTCAGATGGCTGGTTAACATAAATTTTCAGAGAAGACTTAGTATTTATAACACATGAGACACAGATAAAACATTCCAGGAAATTGTCCCGGCCCATAGATTAGAAAGTTGTTCTTTTACAGCTCAATTTCTAACAAGTACAAGTAGTGATAGGCCAGATATTGCTTCACAAGTAATACTTTTATATAATCAAAGATTTTGACAAAATAAAAAAGACTATGTTGGAGAATTATTTCAATATTTAAATAGGTGTACAGAAAAGTATTTAATAGGAAGTACTAAGCTCAAACTAATAGAGACAGATAATTTTCTGGTATGTACTTACATGACTTTTTCTCTAAGAAACTGTAAAATTCAGCCCCCTGTTTGTGGATCTCCACGGGCTAAGCACCACAGTGTACTGAAATAAAGAGAAAAATAAAATGTAGATAAATATTACCAATTTGATCAATTAGGCCAATCCCTCTCCCAATCATTTATTTATAAGATGTTTGATCTGGAAGAAAGATGAACCTTTATTATGTTTCAGAGACTTTAGTAGGTGTTTGACACTTAGTTCTATGTTTTATTGCCTCAGCAATTCTACTAGATAGCTTTTATTACCTCAAAATCATGTGGAGAAATTGGAGGCTCCCACGGACTAAATAACACCCCTAATAAGCAGAGAAATTTGATGGAAACCAGGATTGCCCCATCCCCAAGTCCACTCTATTTCATCTGTAAGTAAAGTTAGCTCTGAAAGGTTTTCAGTGACAAAACACCATCTTTGTGAGTTTCTCATTTTCCTAGCAGTCACCAGCTAGACTCCGAAGCTTGAGGCTTGACATAGTTCTCACACCTATGTGTGTCTCTTAAGTCTCAATAAAGACTTGATAGATTTGAAATCTTTTTAATGTTTGTTTTCCTACATCCAAACATATTATTAGTATTCTTCCCCAGAAAGATATTTAGCTTTCATTTGTAACCTGTTGAAACTTTTAAATTAATATATTGACAAGTTCAGACTATGGCATTTCAGTAAGTGGGTATCTTGGTAGACATGAAACTGTAGATAGCCTTAAAGGTGTCTTTGGGGTTTTTTTGTTTGCTTGTTTGTAATGGTCAATCACTCTGCCTGCCTCTAGCACACTCTGATTTAGTAATATCTCCCTTAAACATCATTGTCCGTAAAGTACGTAATGCTGAGGGTAGAGATAGGGAAAGGATGACTGAGAAATAATTAGGCTCAGTCAACCATGCTATCATCTTCATGAATTCAGTAAAATGTTAATCTAAAATAATATAGAAGACATACAATATAGAATACATAAAATATTTTTTAAAAATCAGCAAACTTATTTTACTATGGAATTAGAGAACATGCTTGAGCAGATTTCAATTTTGGTCTGTTTTGGAGTGTTAGTTAAATAAAAGCCTATAAAAATCCTTGCAAATCATCTATCATGCAAGAGCCCAAAAAAGACTCAAAAACATACAATGTAGCCTGGCTTATATTTCTAGAACATGGAACTCTAAAGATTTATTTAAACATAATTATGATTTAAAGACATTACCTTTGATAATTTTGTTCCATTTGCAATGCTACCTGGGATAATAAACTCTTAAATTGTGGGGTTTCATTAAAACAAGAATTAAGAAGGAATATTATTTTAGAGATTTAGTACTTATCCTTGAAAGCTCTTACTGTTCCTGTGCAAATTTTGATACTAATAGATATAGCTTTAATTTGATGTTAGCTAGAGTTGTACTTTGCTGAAATATTCAAGTCAGGATATTATAGATTTCAGAAAGCATTCCTATGTTTACTAGGGGATACAATGGACAGAGAGGGGGTGAACAGAAATATTTGGAGTGGTGAGAATCTCCATACGTTTGTAAATGAATACCAAAGTGTATATATTTTTAAAAACTCACTGAGATATATACTAAAATGGGTGCCTTTTTATTGTATGTAAATTATATCTTAATAAAGCTGCTTTAGAGTATAAACAGTATCATTATAAAAATATTATTGAGGACAGTTATGGTTACTGAAATACTGGTTTTGTATAGTCTTTCTAGGAGCATACTAATTTTAAAGCATTGGTGTATCTTTATTTTTGTTAGTATAATATCTTACTTAAATATTTTAAAATATCTCATTCGTTTCTGTCTTAGAATATACAAAAGTTATTTCTTGTACCAAAATTTATAATCACACAAATTTAAAATTCACTCCTGTTTAAACTTTTTCAAATTTATTTGCTGTTATTCTATCCTTAACCATGGGCTTCTAAGTGCAGCTAAGCATCATTTTTTAGTTTTAATTTTTGTTAACTGAGTAAGATTTCCTAAAATCTATGTGAGACTCTTGTATATAAAATCAAAATACACTTACAAATTAGCTTCAAACTCATAAAATCCACCTTACATAATAATTTAACATGACAAATGTTTTTGTCAAAATTATCGCTATCATATCTCAAAATAGAATCATGCGGCCTTAAGATAAATTCATAACTATTTGCTTTATACACATTTTCTTGAATAATTCTAATACAAATAAGTCTATGGTCAATGGATGTTAGACAGAGTAGTATGAAATTATCTAAAGGCTTGTTTTGCTAGACTCCTATGATCAAATATCACATCGATGAAGCCTCGCCAGACCATCATCAATATAAATTCTAATGGTGATTCATTTAATAATCTTGTAAATGTTTCTGGTTCACTTGAAGATTTATTCCTCATTGTACTATTATTGAACCCAGTCTTCAACTGATAAATAATCATTATGACTGAAATTAAGATCAAAATAATCTTCACTTTTTGATTGATATCTCTACAACTAATAAACTATTTAATTTAATAAGAATGGAGGAAGGATGTCAAGATAAACCCTTGCTTAATAAGTGGGAAACCAAAAACTACAGCTTAGACTCCTATTTACCTAGGGACATCACAATCTCCCATAAGTTTTTTTGTTTTTGTTTTTCATTTAAACTACTAAAAATGTATTATTCAATTTGCTTTTGTCTTCTTTTGGAACAAATACTATCACAAACACAAATGCAAGTATAAGGGCCAAAACTGTATGGTTAATCCTAATTGGAACATGATTTTTAAGCTATGTTATAAATAAAATAATAGTAAATGTGTTAATGCTGCTTTGTGGTTCAATAGCTCTTCCTCTGCCCTGCCATTTAAACCTAGCTTTATTGAGTTATGACTAACATACAGAAGGTTTACTTACTTAAAATGTACATTTTGGTTAGTTTTGCCACATGTTCAAATAGCCCTGAAATAATACGATCAAAATGATAAATACATTCATCACTCCCAAAAGTTTGCTTATGCATCTTTATATAAAACAAAGTCCATTAATAATTAGTATTTCCAATAGCTATCAGGAATTGTTTTACATTTATCACAGACTATAATAATAAATTTATAAATATTTTTAAATAGAGAATATCCTTTCTTCCATTCGTTGATACCAAACATTTCTGCTTTTTAAAATAAGTGTAACAATGTTCCCTTTTTCCCCTGTACTATATATTCTGTGCTTTTATTGCTGTTCTTGGCTTCTGGTTTGTAAGCCAAGCTAGTGACAACACCCTCCAAAGTTGTGGTTTTTAAACTCAAGAGTACATCAGAGTAATATGGAAGGTTTGTGAAAGCCCAGGTTGCTTGCTTCCACCCTCAGAAAGTCGAACTCAGCACATCTTGAGTGGGACAAGAAGATTTTAATTTTTAACAACTTCCCAGATGATGCTCTTGGCACTGAACTGGAGATCGCCTTGTAAGAACTAGTATTCCAAACTAACCCCATTTTCGCTCACCCTCAGACATACTTTAAAATGTAACATGTTAAAAATTAGGGATTGGGGATTTAGCTCAGTGGTTACAGCGCTTGCCTCATGAGCACAAGGCCCTGAGTTCCATCCTGGGCACAAAAAAAAAGGCTATGATGAAGCTCGTTTAGATATAGTCCATAGACTGCTACACTAAAGAAGTAAAATTTGGTCTTTCAACGGAAGTACTGAATTTGATTATAGTTTGTATGGATTTGCCAGGTTTTATTGTCACATCCGAAAATGTTTTCTGAACAGCAACTGTAGTGAATCTAAGTGGAGCTGTACATAAGTAATACCTCACAGAGTTTGTTAATTACCTGTTAAAAGATTTCTGCCTTAATCTTTTTAAAATCTGTATTGTTTTAATGTGATAAAAGTAATTCATGTTATTATACAATGTTTAGAAAATTCATTACTGTACAATGATGCACATAAATAATATGTATTATTTTATGAGCAAGAGGTAAAACTAAGGTCAGTTTCTGACCAAGACTAACAGAAATGCATGAATGTAGAGAATAGGTCAACAGATGGATATACAAACATCTATTGTGAAATGTATTCAGAGCAAAAATAAGAAAATAGTCTTCAAGTTATACAGGTTTTCAGTCGTTAACTTGCCAGAAAAGACATTCCTATTATACATGATGCCATTTGGTAAAATTTAAGAATTGAAGATCATGTCCAATTTTATATATAAAAACTGAAAATGATGTGGATACATTACGAGCATTTCCCATATCAAATTATTCCATGAGTTTTTTCCAGATTAGTATATACTTTCCAAAACTAAAAATTTTAAAGAATGAAGAATATTCTTTTGTATGTATGTGATGATTTTTGTCTATACAATCTTCACTTTTAGAATTTTAGATGTTTAGGCATTTTCTGATTTTTTTCCTTTTACTACAGCATATAACACTGAAGAATACCCTTAAACATAAACAAACACAGTGCATTCTTTTAGTTATTCACTTTTTATAACCTTTCATATTAACTAAAATTAAAGTGTGCATATTTATTCCCATATTAGTTTTCATTGGAAATATTTCTAATTCAAACAGAGCACTCCATGACCTAGCTGTAAAATGTATCTGAATACAAAGAAACACAATAGTAACTTTTTAGTTCCCCATTTCATAATTAAATAATCTCCTACTAACAATTCTTTACCAGTATGCACTAGCTCCTTTGTACGACTAAAAACTTGCCATCTTAGATTGCATTTACTATCATTTTGAGAATCATAATTTTCTCTCTCTTATAGTGGTTCTTTGGCTTCTATACTCATGTCTTCTCTTGTTAATTCCCTATTTAGTGGCATATATCCTTGAAAAACTACTTCTGAAAAGTAAATTTTTTGTTTGTTTGGTGTTGGGGATCGAACTCAGGGCCTTGCACTTGCTAGGCAAGCACTGCTTCTGTAAAGTAAATTAGGTCTGGAGAAACTTGAGAATTTGCTTGACATATTCATTGCTTGACATAACACTTGGACATAGTTATGAGGTACAATGTGAGACATTATATATATATGTGTGTGTGTATATATGTTTATATATATATATATGGTAATGACCAATACAATCAAAAACAAACAAATATTTATAAAAATGCAAGCTGTTTCAAGCAGAACTTTAGACTTATGAATGGTTTTGAAGATCTTATAAACTTTTTATTTTACAATGAGAAAATCAGAGGCTGGGGACTTAGTTCAGTGGTTAGAGCACTTGCCTTGCAAGCACAAGGCCCTGAGTTCAATCCCCAGCACAAAAGGAAAGAAAGAAAGAAAAAAGAAAATGAGAGCAAGAGGATATTAAAAATTGACAAGTTATATTAAATAAAAGGTATAACTCTTGTCACCCAAGTCACTGGACGCCTGGTTCAGGGGACTTTACACCACATCACTAAGCAATAAATGTGATCATCATGTCTGCCAGATGAAGAGGACAACTAACAATTGTCTTGGTTACTTTTTCTCTGCTGAGACAAAATACCTGACACCCAAAGGAGAAAAGGCTTATTTGGCTCACAGTCTGTACAGGTTTCAGTCCACGGTGGGCTGGCTCCCAGGCAGAGTGGCATGGCAGAGGAGAAACAGTCCATGGCAAAACTGGGCAGGTGGAAGGCAGCAAGCGACAGCCCTCTTTCTGTCCCTTGTATTTCATCCAGGCTACCTGCTCTCGGAGCAGGTAGCAGTCACACCTCATGTGGGGCACCCTTAATCCTACACAGAACTAGGCCAAACCAATCAGTGGACTAATTTAGTAATCACATACCCTTAATCCCAGCATCATACACTCTAGATCCAGTCACTCCTGAAAGAGCCTCACCTATGAATGCATGAGGCTTGGCCCGGGGAGGTGGGGTGTCATCTACACATCAGCCATAACAAAAATCAATTAGTGAGCTTAAGTAGAATTTATAGAAGTGATCCTTACTGTTAAATTACTGGATGAATTTAAAGTCTTCAGCAAGATATAGGGCATGTAATAAATACTTGTTAAACAGAAAGAAATTTGAGAGCATGTCATTATTCTACACCCTTGATTTTAAATACTTTGGTAATACACAGTGTTCTATGACTATTTTCTTGAGCTAGAAGATAATGCTCTTTATGTCTTTCAAAGATTAATAGAACAGAGCCTCCAGCCTACCCAAAATGCTTACATAGGATTATTTCTTGAGACAGAAAAACAAACTATTATCCAGTCATTACGAAGTCTCTTTGTCTTAGCAGCCTACCTTTGTCCTAGATAATACCCTTTTGAGCTGGTATTCTAGTGTGTTTTGTTTTGTTTTTTTTTTGGATTCTTACTTTTTCTCTTTCACAGGACCTAGGATCTTTCTTTGTCTTTATCTTCAAGCTCTTACATTAAATTTGGAATTATCATCAGTGTATTTTAACTTTCAGTAACACCTCCCTGTTTATTTATATGCAAATTCATAGCAACCTTTTATTATTTCATGATTACATCTCTAAGTATCTTTCTGAAGATTTTAATTCACATTTGTAAGGTATTCTTCTCCCACAATTGTCTGGAATTTCTACAAGTCGAGTTTGTACTTAGACTAGTAGTAGGCCACAATAATAACCATACTTTACCAACTGTGGCAGAAACTCATAGAAATGTATTTTAATCACCTCAAAAATAGTCTGAGTTAGAGCCACTGCTCAAGAATGGAATAAAAAATGTCAGCTTATTTATTTTTCTGCTCCACATCTTTTGAGTATGACTTTGTTTCTACAGGTGAAGATGGCTCTTACACCTCCAAGGCATTGTGTGTCTCTATTACAGATCAGAAGAAGAAATGACTTCAAAGGTTAAAGGTATCATTTGCTCAGTCAACTCATTAAAAGATAGTTCTCAAGAAGGCTTACCTAGAAAGCTCCTGTCATAGCTCACTGGCTAGAATCAAGTTCCACAGCACAGGCAGCAAGGAATTTGAGAAAGATAAGCATTTTGTTCTTCTATACTAGGTTAAAAAAAAATGAGCTTTTTATGATTAATCCCAGTAACAGGGTCCAATGATGATCTGGAACATCAGTGATTACTGAAAAACTACTCACATAAAATAACAAAACCCTTAACATTGATTTATTATCTTGGCCTTGGGGAGGTACATTGTAAGCTACTAGACCTCCCCAGATGATGATCACACGGGGCCATGGCCCCTGTGGCGAAAATCTCTAATCTCAGTAAAGCTCCAGGACTAGTCATATTCCCAGAATGGAGAATCTAATCTGAGTGGAACATTGACATGGCCCCTCAAATTCTAGAAACCAACTAAGGAGAACACTGGAGATTTTCTTTTCCAGTATGTCGACTTCAACGTAACTGCTCTATTTCTGGTATGGTTTTTCAACCGGAACTTCTGCTGCCACTGATGCTACTGAGCACAGGTCTCCTGAAAGTCAGCCCTACACCCATCCCACTTTGTGTTTTTCATTGTAATTGGGGGTGTAAAGTGAAGGTACCTGACTACAAAAGTTGGAGATTTCTGGAGACTGGAATTCAAATGTCCTTCAGCTTTGCTTGGGGCTTCCAATTCTGAGTTTCCCATTTTTTCTACATTCATAAGACTTTTTCTTGTTTGGTTCCAGTTTAGGTATTTAGGTTTTAGTTTTCTCAGTCTGCTATAGCATTATTTTCAATTTTTCTCCTCCTGGGGTATTATCTACTTTCCTGTTCTCTATTTCATTGTAGTCTTACAGTTTTCATAGCTTTAATTTCATCTTGTGATATTTAATATTAACTCATTTTTTCCAACTAGATGTTCTCCCTCATGCTGCCTTAGCCCGATACATTATCTTACTTTATTTGCTGTCCTTTGGTGAAATTCCCAATCTCAGTATTAGTGAAGTTTTAGGGCTAGCTAGATTCCTAGAACAGAGTATTTTAATCCCTGGAGTACAAGCAACAATGTGGCCACTCAAATTCTAGAAACCAACCTAAGGGAGAATGCTTAAAAAAGCATTAAGAGGTAGCTAACTAGACAGTATGGCTATAGGAAGGACACAACTGAAAAGGCATCTTTAAATTGAAAATCAAAAATTTGCAACTGAAGGAAGTTTGTTTCTATTTTCCCCAATCTTTCTGCAATGTTTGCTTTTTTTTTTTTTTTCTGCTTTCAGGGAAGCTAAAATTCCAAGCTTTAAGATATTACTGAAACAGGATAAGTTATTCTTGGTTTTTTTGAGTTATTTTATAAACAGAGGTAAATTTAGGAATGTGTCCCAAAACACTACTACAGTTTTAATTAAAAATAATTATACCTCAAAACTAAGTATATTCACTTTAAAATGCTTTTCACCAAATAAAGACAAAATAAAGGAAAAGAGGATGTGTTAAAATACAAAGTTCATTTTATTACTACATGATGCAATTTTTCTTTCTACTTGTTTACCCCATCATTATAACTCAATTTTGTTAAACTCCAGAAAAATTTATTCATAGCATTTAGCATCATCTTTGATGCTTTGGAGATTTCTCTAGGCTCCGGGCATAAAGCCCGAGTAGATCACGATGTCATAGTGTAGATCACTGAACAAGTCACATGCACGCGCGCACGCGCGCGCACACCCACACACACATCGGATACACATGCAGATGATTTCACAGTGTATCAGTTAGGGTTCATTCAAGGAACAGATTTAATATTATATGTAAAAATGTGTAAAGAACGTGAAATGTAGGCTTACAGTGACCACGTACGAGTCAGGGGTGGAAGAGTCTAAAAGAGCTTTCTATGCACTGGAGCTCTCTGCAGAGTACAGTGTGAGTCTGCATCCATATGGGAAAGCCAGAGGGTCTGCTTTGGAAGGCTCAAGCGTATGCACTGGAAGCCAGATCAAATGTCCAAAGGCAATGGTGAACACTAAAGTTCCTCCAAAGGAAAAAACAAAAAAAGGCAGACTTCGTTCCACTTTTATTCCATTCAAACTACAAATCTACTGGTTGTTGCCACCCATGCGCAGGGTATGTCTTTCCTCTTCAGGAAGTCAGTCACCTAGAACTGCGCTCCATTAATCCATTAACCCATTAGGTGTGTCTCATTCAAACTGACACTACAATTAACTATCACACATACGTAGCTTATAGTAGAAAAATGCTAGTTCTTAAGCAAGCATTAAGAGATATCTAGCCAGACGGTGGGAATATAGGAGGGATACAAGTGAAAAAGTACTTTAAATTCAGAATCAAAGGTTTGCTATCAAAGGAAGTTTGTTTTTATTTTCCCTAATCTTTCTTCGATGTTTGCCTCATTTATTTTTGCTTCTTTTGAGGAGGCTAACATTCCAGGCTTTAAATATTGACTTTAATACTTAGTTTCTTCAGGAATATAAAGTCTTATTGCCTAGTAGAATATATTTCCTTCTCACCTAGATGTACCCAAGTCTAGTGTCTTCTGGATTTTTATATAGTTGTGCAAAGAATGTCCTTTTTTCATCACTGGACAATTATATGTGGAGATTCTAGTCAACCCTACTCTTTGAAGCATCAGGCCTTATGAAAGTTCCTTGAATTCTGTTTTTGTTTGTTTGGTTTTTTTTTGGTACCGGGGATTGAACCACTTTAACCACTGAGCTAAATCCCCGGCTCACTTGAATTCTTTAAGCACTTTTTTTCTCTCCAAACCAGTGATATCAGTTATATCCATTTCATAGAATGGAATTAGGTGAAATGTTATTTGTAAATTGATAAACACTGAACTTGATACACCAAATTCTTTATGGTAAGTATTGTTGAGATTATCAATATTGTCAATTATATAAGAATACAAACATGTCAGAATTTTCTCATTGTGCTAAGGTACCTCAAAGTAATTGTCATGAAAAATGACACAATTTATCTGAGTGGAGGGATGAATTAAGAATGTACAATTCATATACATATATTTATATATGGGTAATCTAAGATTACTGACCTCACTTTTATGTTGTAATCTTTACTATTGAAGTATATTGGAAAATAGTACTGTATAATGATTTTTACATCCATTCTTTATTGATTTTCATCATTATGTGCCATTATTGATACCATTTTGAACCACTAAGGATGACAGTTTTCATTTACTTAGTAACTGGTTATATGGTCCATGTTTAGGGATACAGTACAGTTTTTTTTAGTAAATAGAATGTTTCATTGTATTTCGTTGTCCTAAAAGGTAAAACATGGAAAGATATTTTTAAAAATCTAAATATTTCTATTAGCAAAAGGGGACACAGTTTTCATTATTTCCTCTACTTAATTTATCCTCTAATTATACCATCAATAAGTAAAACACATACTTAGTTGCAGAGAAAAGAAAACAAGTGTGTATCTTGCATACACTTGTGTGCGTGCATATCCCTGTGTGGCACTCACTTCATCAGAGCAGCAAGTGTAAAGCAAACAAAGCATATTTGAAATGACAACTTTAAAATCCAAGTGAATAATTCATTTAATGCCGTCTTTCTCCAGAAAACAATTTAGGCTGAAAAAAATGAATGCAATTATTTTAATGAGTCAAATTATGGAGTAGGGATATTTTTATTCCTAGGGAAAAAGGAATATATTAAAACTCACGAACACTAGTTGTTTTCTAATGTAATCATGTGGTTTACCATTTTTGAAACTGGTATCAGATGTGAAACACATGTAGTTTATATAAGATCTGAAGTATCTATGCTTTTGAATATATGCGACTGCAAAAAAAAAAAGGATGTAAATCATATACCAATTGTGGTTGTTAATTTTGGGGTCAATTTAGCTAGCCGTGAGGTGCTCAGATTAAAAATTATTTCAAAGTGTATCAGCAAGGGCATGTCCAGATGAGATTAACATTTGAATCAATAGACACAGTGAAATAGATCACCATCTCCAGTGTCCTTACATATATACACAAATATCTGCTTCCCTGGAGAGCGCTAACTAATACAAAATATACGTGGATATCTATACACCTGTTGAATACTTTTCTGTTCATCAGAGTCAATTTTAGAGAGTGAAGTATGAAAAATGCGTCTACATATATTTTTACGTATTGCTAAAGAAAGCATCGGGATAAATTTTAATAAAAGTAGAATGCAATGTATATCTATATTTTACATATGCTTAAGAAGACATTTATAAATATATTTAACTGGAAAAAATCAATTGAACATAAATTAGAAAACAACATTAAAAATAGGTAGTAAGAACAGTGTGGAATTATTTCTAGGGCTTTAACAACTACCAAAAATGAATTCCAAATTAAAAGCAAAATGTCAAAGTGGTAAAATGAAAGAGAAAAATTCAATTGGTAACATAATTTCTATTGCTTATGATTTACATGTTAGTACAT
>PVJO010012487.1:0-55320 GCA_004026905.1 Hystrix cristata
GAAAACTCCAAGAAGAAGAAATAACAATCATTAATACTTATGCACCAAATATTGGTATACCTAACTACATAAAACAAAGCTTAAGGAACATGGAAGATCAAATAAACATTAACACAATTAAAGTGGGAGACCTCAATACTCCGCTGTCACAAATAGACAGATCAACTAGACAAAAAATTAACAAAGAAATATCAGCACTGAATCAAATCTGTGAACAAATGGACTTAGCAGATGTCTACAGAGTGTTCCAACCTGCAACAGCAGAATACACATTCTTCTCAGCTGCACACAGGACGTTCTCCAAAACAGACCACATACTAGCTCCTAAAACATATTTAAGTAAGTATAAGGGAATTGAAATTATCCTGTGCATACTATCAGACCATAGCATAATAAAACTGGAATTCAATGGTAACAGAAACCAAAAAAATCACGTAAACACATGGAAACTAAGTAACATCCTTCGGAACAACAGCCGGATCACAGAAGAAATTAAAGAAGAAATTAAGCAATTTATATAGTTTAATGATAATGCCAAAACAACATACCAGAACCTGTGGGATACAACAAAAGCAGTGCTATGAGGGAAATTCATTGCATTGAACTCCCACATGAGGAAGACAGAACAAGCTCAAATAAACAACTTAATGTTGAACCCCAAACGTCTAGAAAAAAAAAGAACAAATCAAACCCAAAGCTCATACAAGAGAGGAAATTATTAAGATCAGAGCTGAAATTAATGCAATTGAGACTAAGAAAACAATACAAAGAAACAACGAATCAAAGAGTTGGTTCTTTGAAAGATTAAATAAAATACACAAACACTTAGACGATCTTATCAGAAAAAGGAAAGAAAAGACCCAAATCTATGCAATAAAAAATGAAAGGGGTGAAATCACAACTGACCCAGTGGAAATCCAAAGGATCATCAGCACCTACTTCAAGAACCTCTACTCAAAAAGATGGAAAACACTGAAGAAATGGACAGATTCTTAGAAACATATGAATTACCAAAACTGAGTCACGAAGAGATAAAAATACTAAATAACTCAATATCAGCCACTGAAATTGAAGAGGTAATTAAACATCTACCAACAAAGAAAAGCCCAGGTCCTAAAGCTTTCACAGCTGAATTCTATAAGAAATTCAGAGATGATCTAATACCACTATTCCTCAAACTCTTTAATGAAGTTGAAAAGGAAGCAGTACTTCCAAAATCATTCCTGGAAGCAAGTATTACCCTGATACTAAAACCAGAAAAGGATCCCACCACAAAAGAGAACCACAGACCAATTTCTCTAATGAACATAGATGGAAAAATTCTCAAGAAGATACTAACAAACAGAAAGCAATAGATTATCAAGAAGATTGTACACTATGACCAAGTAGGATTCATCCCAGGGATGCAGGGATGGTTCAACGTATGCAAACCAATATATGTAACACACTGTATTAACAGAGTCCAAGACAAAAAAATCACATGATCGCCTCAATAGATGCAGAAAAAGTATTTGACAAAATCCAACACCCATTCATGACAAAAGCACTACAGAAATTAGGACTAGATGGTCTATATCTAAATCTGATAAAAGCCATCTATGACAAACCCATGGCCATCATTACCCTAAATGGTCAGAAACTTGAAGCTTTCACACTAAAATCTGGAACAAGACAATGTTGTCCACTATCACCACTAGAAACATTAGCCAGAGCAATCGGGCAAGAGAAATAAATAAAAGGAATAAAGATAGGAAAGGAAGAAGTTAAACTATCGCTATTTGTGGATAACGTGATACTCTACACAGAAGACCCCAAAAATTCCACCAAAAAACTTCTAGATTTAGTAACTAAATTCAGTCGCATAGCAGGATACAAAGTCAACACCCAAAAGTCAAAAGCATTCCTATATACAAATAACAAACTCACTGAGAAAGAAATAAGAGAAGATATACCTTTCACAATCACATAAAATAAATTAAATACTTAGGAATCTATCTAACAAAGCAAGTAAAAGATCTTTACATTGAAAACTACAGTACTCTGAAAAAGGAAATTGAAAGGGATATCAGAAAATGTTCTTGGGTGGGAAGAACCAACATAATGAAAATGGCCATACTTCCTAAATTACTATACAGATTTAATGCAATTCTGATCAAAATACCAATAAGATACTTCATAGAATTAGAGAAAACAATCATGAAATTCATCTGGAACCAGAAGAGACTGAGAATAGCAAAACCAATCCTGGGCAACAGGAATAAGGCAGGGGGCATCAGAATTCCAGACTTGAAAGTATACTATAAAGTTTCTGTGATAAAAACATCATGGTACTGGCATGAAGACAGACCCGAGGACCAATGTAACAGGTTAGAAGATGCAGAAACAACCCCAAACACACTCAAATACCTCATCTTCAACAAAGGAGACAAACACCCTCACTGGAAGAAAGATAGCCTCTTTAACAAATGGTGCTGGAAAAATTGGCTAGCCACATGCCAAAAACTAAAACTAGATAACATGTCTCTCACCATCTACCAAATTAAAATAGAAGTGGGTCAGAGATCTAAACATTAGAACAGAACCACTAAATCTACTGGAGAATAGAATAGGAAGAACTCTCAAACACATAGAGGTAGGAAAAAAATTTATGAACAGAACACAGACTGCATGGGAGATAATACAAAGAATCAGTGCTGCGAAAGAAATCACTAATACAACGGGGTGAAAACCCACAGACTGGGAAACAATTTTTGCCAGCTGTCCCTCAGACACAGGTCTAACATCTATTATCTGAAATGAATAAACATTTCTCAGATGAAGAAATAAAAATGACAAATAAATATATGAAAATGTGTTCAATATCACTGGTCATGCGAACGATGCAAATCAAAACAATGCTAAGATTCCATCTCACTCCAGAAAGAATAGCTATTATCAAGAAATGAACCAATAACAAGTGCTGGTGGGGCTGCGGGGGAAAAGGAACCCTCCTTCACTCTTGGTGGGAATGTAGACTGGGCCAGCTACTGTGGAAATCAGTGTGGAAGCTCTTCAGAAAACTACTAGAAGTTCCATTTGGCCCAGCTATTCCTCTACCGGGTATCTTTCCAGAGGAATTATAATCATACCACAGTGATATATGCACAACCATGTTCATAGCAACACAATTTGTAATAGCTAAGTATTGGAAATAACCTAAAGAAGATGTGGTTTTTCTACACAATGGAGTACTACTCTGCCATAAAAAAGGATAAACTAGAGACATTTGGAGGTAAATGGATGCACCTTGAGAACATACTCTTAAGTGAAATAAATCAGACACTCATGATTACACATTGAATTGTTTCTCTGATATGAAAAACCATAAGAGTAAGTAAGGACAAAGAGGTATAACAGATATTATGTTAAAAAAAAGATAGTATTCAAAAGAGAGGAGAAGTAGAAAGGCAGAAGGGGGAAAAGAAGGAAGGGAAAAGAAAAGAAAGAAGAAAGGGAAAAAATGAAAAAATGTAAATAAACCTGTTTGAAATAGGGAAGGGTGGAGGAACAGAAGGGAGGGGAGGGGTAGAGGGTGGAATACCAAGACATATCATGTACAGGTACAAAATAAACATGTTGAATATGATCATTATATACACAATGTACCAATACATGTTTTTGGTAAAAAAAAAAATTACATAACAACAGTAAATTCAAACACAGTATAAAAGGGCGGGAATTGAATTTTCTGAAGGACAAAGATAAAGAACAGTTTTGTCATTCTACCATACATTTATACAAAGAACACTTGACTGCCTATAATCTCTGCATTTCTTAGTGAATTATCTCCAAAGGGTGTGTTCAGGGATTCTCTGCACACGGGTGTAGATACTCACGGCTCAGCAAGGGCATTTGCTGAGCTGTTCAGAGTGTCTACTGAAGCAGGCCTTTTTTTTTTTTTTTTTTTAACCAAGAACATGTATTGGTACATTGTACATATAATGATCACATTCATCATGTTTGTTTTGTACCTGTACATGGTGCCTCTTGGTTCTCTCGCCTCTCCCCCACCTCTCCCATCTGTTCCCTCCATCCCTATTTACAGCAGGTTTATTCACATTTCTCCATGATTTCCCTTTCCCCTTTCTTCCCGTTTTTTTCCTTTCCTGTGAAACAGGCCTTTTTATGCCTTGTGCCCAGTCAGAAGTGCAGGCTGATAGTGTGGGCCTGAGTTCCCACTCATGTGCATACAGCACTACACTGCCTGGAAGATATTTCTTTAGACATAGGGATTGAAACCAAATCTATTTCTTCCTCTCTACCAAGATTCAGGGAAGGCCAGAGATGGTGTAACTATGCATATGGAGTTTTTTCTAGGAAAACTAAATACTCAGCTAAAATAATAGGCATAACACACTGGCTTTGAGTTTACCCTAAAAATAAAGGTGGCTGGTGGAAAGGACAACAATTCAAAATAGTTTTTATGTTGAGAGTGTGGTGAGCTGCTTTCTCAACAAAGAATGAGTCTTCCTCTATTCTGTGCTCCCCTCAGGGCCAGCATAGACTTGCACGTGGGTGCTTGTGCATCCATGAAACTGCTCAGAGCCTTGGGGCATATGGGAGAGAAATGATGTGGAGAACAATGATGTTGATTCCCTTGGAAGGCCAAGATCACCTCTCTGTCCCTTCCCTGAATCCCTTCTACAAGAGGAAAGATTCAGGTTATTAACTCTGCCTCCTGGGAGAAGCTACAAAGGAGCAGGATCCAAGGCATCCCTGACTTCATGCTGGCCCTGCATCTGCAGCTGTAACAGCACTCTGGGCTTGCCATGAAATAGAGAGGCCATCTACCAAATGTGGACTGCAGAGCAGCGAGGCAGGTGGAGTCAGGATTTAGAGTAACCTCGGCATACTGGATTTGGTTAGGATGACACTTCCATGTACCATGCAAAAGCTTCTGAAGAGCATGGGAGTCACTTGCAGTGACCATGCTGTGGGGCCACTGGGCCACTGGGACTGCGGAGTACTCCAGAATGGGGAGGGCAAGTGACTCACTCTTGTGAGTGAGCCTGGTGTGGCTCTGCACACCTCACAGGAGAGCAGGTGGGTTCAGACATCTTGTTCAGAAGGAGAAAGTGTCTTCAAATACCTGTTTTTTGCTGGGAGCATACGAAGTTGGATGTGCAAAAGTTAAATGTCTCTATGTGCAAGTTTGACATGAAGCCAGTTCACTCCTCCCCAGTCTCTTGAGGCAGATATTTTGGGACTGGCTTTAGATGAGATTGCTGAGGCTCAGGGATCCAGAGAGTTCCTGGGAGTCTGCATTCGTTTCTGGCAGGCCTGACCCATGGCCCATGCTCACACTGGACCTTCCTGTTCCAAGTCTTGCCACACATCCTAATAGGAGAAGGCACTCGGGAGGTGTTCCACACTTCTTAGAATTTCAAAATAAAATTTTAAAATTGAAATTATGTGTGCCATACTTGTAGCTACATAAAGACACTGAGGGAAACGAATGGGAAAGGGCCACAACTCATTCCACTAAGGATGACTATAGTGATGTTGCTCCAAGGTCTCAGGCCAGCACTGCAAGGCCCAGGGGCAACCTGACTATCTCTGCAGAGGCTGCAGGTGGTGGCCCATCGCTGAAGAGACAGGTGGCTGTCACAGTGCAGGTGAACACACCAAGAACTTTGCCCTATGAGAGGAGCCCAGGTCCGCTGTTGCTGTCCCCTCTAACTGGGCCTCAGGGCAGAAGCACCTGCTGGGCATGAGATAGAAGGTGACTGAGTAGCTCTATTCATGGAGACTAATGTTACCTCAGATTGGAGGCCAGCCTCATTGGTACTTACTTGGCTACTTTAATTGCTTCTTATAAATTCTTAGCCCAACTCACATAGGAAGGCTGTTGAGAACAATGAACTAGGAAGCTAATCCTAGAATAATATTCTTCATTCAATGAACACTTAGAGTCCTGCTATGTACCAAACACTAGGCTGTGGTGCAGACACTAGAAAGTACACACGGGACAGCATGCTTCCTGGTGTCATGGGTGTGGTGTAATCTACAGGTGGATGTCATGCAGCAAGTATGTAGTTATGATGCAGGCCACCATGGGGACCTGTCCAGGCTGTCAGAACTGGGGAACTGTCTGGGTAGCCTGGGCAAGGGAGAGGGGAGACCATCCTTGATCATACTGCTGTCAGCACAGGGGCCTCACAGGGAACCTCAACTATGTCTTCAGCAGAGAACAAAGCCCACTTCTGACTGGGGAAGAAGCCATAGTCCTGGTCTACACAGAACTGGGGAGAGTTCTGGGGACCAGAGCACTTCTCGACTGTCATTGCCTATGCGCTTTCTTCTGGAAACCTAGACTTGCAAAGCTGGAGTTTCTGATTGTCTCAGCCCTCTCAAGCCATGACAATAAAAGCCCTAGATGGCGGCTTAAACAACAGACGTCTATTTCTCACAGTTCTGGAAGCTGAAGTCCAAGATCAGGTATTTGCATAGTCAGGTTCTCGGGAGGACTCTTCTGGGTTGCAAAGGGTATCATCTCACCATGGGGGGAAAAGGTGGAAGGGGAAGACAGATCTCTGATCTCTTAGGAGGGCTCCAATCCTATCCCATCACCAGTGTCCCACCCCCATGACTTCATCTGAACCTGCTCACCCCCAGATCCACCACTGAGGGAAGGGCTTCCACAAAGGAATTTGGGGTGGGGTGGGGAAGTACTGGTCCACAACAAGAACTGACCTGAGGACACTGTGTTGGTTCTGGGCTCTGAGAGTGGGCTGGTTGAGCTTCTAGGTCTGCTCAGTGCCCCAGTTTCCCAAGGTCTGAGCCTCATTGTCACAAGTCAGGAGCTATGTCTGTCAAAGAATCTCCTCACTGAAATTTGGTGCAGAATGAAGGGAAGTAGATCTTAGTTACTCATTCCTTCCTGGTCTTTACTTAGATGTCTAAATACTTTGTTTCTGGCATTCCCAGGGCCTCTGGCACTTACAGAGGCCATGCTAGTGTGTGTTGTCTTGATCAACTCTTGGGAACAACAGAGTAGGTGCTTCAAGAGAGGAGCATTCTTCAGAAGGATTGATCTTTTGGGGAATTCAGATGGAAAAACAGACAGATATATCTTGTTTCCAAAAGACACAATCAGAAGATGCAAATGTGTTCCTGGTTAGGCAACAAAGAGGGTTGGAGGTGGAAAGAAGCAGGCATGGGGGGTGAGGGAGCACCTGAGCCTTGACTAGCCTGGCTCTGGGCATGGCAGCTGGAAGCATGAAGAAGTCCTGCAGGAGAGGGGAGCCCTGGGAGAGAGGAATATTCAGTGGAGCAGGAGAGAGGGGAAGGGAGATGGGGTGGAGGGGGGAAGACCTGGGGGAAATGAAGAGGGGAAATGGGGAGGCAGAAGGAGGAGAAGGGAGTCCTGCAGGAGAGAGGAAGATTCTAGGGAGGAGCTCTGGGGAGAGGGGAGTTCTGAGTGGGAGGGTCTTAGGGGACAGGGAGCTGAAAGGGCTAGGGACCCCTAGGAGAATGGGAATGGGTAAAGGGGAGCCCTGAGGGGAGAGGTGAACATGGTAGGAGAGGACAGTCTTGGGGAGAGGGGATCCCTGGGGAAAGTGAAGTCCTGGGCAGAGGGAGTCCTTGGGTGAGGGGAGTTCTTTGGTTAGGGGAGGTCTGGGCAGAGGGAGAGTCCTTTAGTTAGGGGAGTCCTACAGAGAGGAGAGTCCTGGGTAGAGGGAGCCCTTAGTACAGGGGAGTCCTGGGGAGAGGCAAGTCCTTTGCTTAGGAGAGTCCTGGTAAGAGGGAGAGGGAGTCCTTGGGTTAGGGGAGTCCTTGGGAGAGGAGAGTCCTGAGGTAAGGGGCAACCTCGGCTAAAGGAGATCTAAGGGAGAGAGGGGAGCTGTTAGAGTTTAGATCTCAATTATCCCCCCAAAGCCTCTGTGTTCAGAGGAGGAACTTCCAGAAGGTGACTGCATCATAGGGACACTTAGCTCATCAATGCAATGATACACTGATGAGGTCATTGCTGAGTTTACTGTTAGGAGGTGGAGCCTGGTGAGGAGTGGGTCACTATGGGCAAAATGTGGGTGGGGATCTCTCCCACCTGGTTCCTGGCAGACATGATTTGAGTCACTTTCCTCCACCTGGCCCTTCTACCATGAATTGCTGCCTCGGAGACAGCTGACTGTGGCCTGAATGCTCTAAAAACCATGAACCAACATAAAACTTTCCTCCTTTAAATTATGGGTGTCAGGTATTTTTGTCCCAGTGATGAGAAAGTGACTAACATTTTGCTATCAGGAGTGGGGTTGTTGCCATGACTGTAACTGATCACAGAGTTTACAAGCCTTTGGAAGTTTATGGAGGACGTTTGGAAAATTTTGGAGAGGCAGGTTAGAGAAACCCTACAATGTTGTGAGCAGTGGTTAATGTGCAATACTGGTCAGAGGTCAAAAGAGCAGAATGCTGATAGATACGCAGATGGTAAAGGTCAGGCTGAGGAGGTTTCAGGTGGGAACAAGCACTTCACTGGCAGTTGGACCAGAGGTCATGTCTATTATACTGTGGCAGAAAATGTGTCTACATTTTCCCCATGTCCTGAGACTTTCAAGAAACTGAGATTAAAGGTGGCAGACTAATTTATGTGGCAGAGGAAATTTCAAGGCAGCCCAACATTCAACTTCTGCATGGATACTTCTGGCTGCTTTCAGCCAGGTATGCAGTGAGAATCAGGAACAAAAATCCCATTTGAAAAGTTGGAGTTTTGCCTGAAAGTGCGTGCCTGCAAGGTTGGCGGAAAGGAGAGCATGGTTGTTAAAAAAGATTGGCATTAAAAAGAAGCCAAGTACTTTGCACCAGGGCAATAGGAAAGATGCCTTGAGGGCTTCTCAGGAAAGAGCAAGTCCCCACCCTTCACAGACTCATAAGTGTGAGTGAAGCTGTAAAAATTTCACCTGAGAAGAAAGCCCCTAAACCCCTAAGCTCACTGATTGAGAGGCACCACCTAGAGAATTGGTTCTCCAGGATTTGTTTCACAGGGCTCAGCCATCCAGGCATGTAGAGGTCTCTACAGCTGTGATCCAAGGGTTCTGGCTACTGGTAAGACTGGCTGTGGTGTAACTCATGTGGTGCTAGTTTTTCAGGCATACAAAATAAGAGTCATGGGGGTCAGGCAGGGTTCCACCTAGATTTCAAAAGAAAGACTGAGAGTTCAGGCAGTGTACCCCTAAGGGGGCAGGGCATGAAGCTTTGAGAGTGAAGTCAAAAGTGCAGTGGAGACCTCATGAAGTATGAGAATTCAGGAATATGGAATGTCTCCTGAGGAATGCCACAGGCAGTGAGTGGAGCCACCCCGAGAGAAGCTATGAGGACTACAGCCAACAAGGCTGTAGGAGTGCAGTTGGCCAAGCCCTTTGGAGCTCATATCTTGCCATGACTTGCTCTGGGTGCTAGGCATGGAGTTACAGAATTTAATGTTTGCCTTGCTGGGATTTGATATTGCTTTGATCCATTTCTTTCCATCTAATTTCTCCATTTTGGAGTGGAAATGTTTGCCATGGGCCATTGTATGATGGAAGTGTTTAATTTTCTTTTTGATTTTTACAAGGGCTCACAGCTAAGAATTTGCCTGAATCTCAAAGGAGGCTTTGGACTTGGATTTTTCAGCAATGCTAGAACTATTAAAACTTTGGTGACTCTTGGAGATGAACTAAATGTATTTTGCCTAAAGAGATGTGTATGAGTATTTTGGGGGCCAGGAGTGGAATGTTATGAGTGTGTGGTTAGGAGATGGGGCCTGGTTAGAAGCAGGTCACCAAAGGCATGACTTGAAAGAGTATATCTCTGTGGCTCCTCCTTTGTCTCTCTGCTTCCTGGCTTCCATGATGTGAGCAGATTCCCTCTGCTTGGTCCTTCCTCCATGCCATTTCTGCCTTGGAGCTGGCTGACCATGGACTTATATTTCTGAAATTGTTAGTCAAAATAAACCTCTCTCCCTTTAAGTTGTGGTTGTTGGGTATTGTGTCCAGCAATAGGCAAGAGACTAAAACAGGAGCCCTGGGAATGAGACAGGTCCCTGGGGCAGAGGGGAGTCCTAGGGGAAAAGGGAGCTCTGAAGGGAGGAAACCATGGGGACAAGGGCAGGTATAAAAATGTTCAAATATTTAGAAAATGAAAAGTCAAATCTGTTCTAGAGCTTCTGACCCGGCAGGGAGTTAGTTCATGGAAGGTAAGTACACAGGAAAAATGAAAGAACTGAAGGTTTGCATGGGAGTCTGTGCTTGTCCAGGACCTTCAATGCAGGACAGGAAAATGTCTACATATGTCCTAGCTTTCAAGGAATATTACTCAAGAGTCAATACTTTATTTCATACCTCTTATTAGTCTCCTTTTCATCATTCACTGCATTTTTCTCCCTCCATTGTTGAAAATATCATAAAGAAAGTCATGGATGCTGTCAGATTGGATGCCTTTCTACACTCGATTAATTTTTCCCATTGACAATCCTCAAAGGAAAGAAGATGCAAAAGCAAAACTCAGAGAATCTACCCCAGGGTTGCCCACAACCTGGGACATCCTGAGTACCTCCCTGTTGCTAATGGGTTGAGTATACAGCAAGAGCTTACTAAAAGCAGCTGTGTCTTGCTGGGTAGAGGCTGTGTGAGTATGTGAGGTAGATTCATCTGAACCCAGGCATCTGCTGCTTTGTGCATCACCAAACAATAGGGCGAAGGGGCCAAAAGTGGACTGAGCACAGGCTTCACTGACTGTACTGCCATGCAGGCCATGCAGGTATGTGGTTGGCCACCACAGGACTGCCATCACCCTGGGTCAGCATCAGGTGCCATTCCTTCCCTTTTGTGTTCTGCTGCTTCCTGTGGCTGCTATGAAACTTAATGGGCTGCTCACAGCTCAGCAACTGGAGGGGAGAGTGCCTAGAGTAGCCCCAATGCACATGCACTGAGGGCCCACTTGTCCTTTATTTGCATAGGCATTTCTTTCAAAATCTACCAGCAGGTCTTTATTGATCCCATGGAAGCATCACATTGTGAAGATGTGTTGAAACTTAAGCTGCCCCACCCAGGACTGGTTTGTAAGCCCTGTGTGGCTCCCTCTTTCTCATTAGCAGGGGGCCTTCCCTCTGTCTCTCCCTCTCCTCTCCTTTGGGTTCTGCGGAGACCCTTAATCCTAGCATCACACTGTGAATCAATCCCAGCATCACATTTTTTTAAATTAAAATTTATCCAAAATTACATAAACTTACAGACCATTATAGAAAATTATAGACCATAATACATTGTGCCTTTTGCTTGTAACAAGCAGCAATGTAAACAACCACAAGATGCAGTATTGAATCACAACTACACAAAGTTGACCATACTACCTACTGTACGTGTTACTATTTTAAATTTGGGTTATTAGGTTCTTATTTTTAGTATATCTTTATTCCTCTGAATTCTCATTCCCTTCCCCCTTTGCTCTCTTCTTGTTCCCTTGGACTCTTTGTCTATTGGGTGAGATCTGTCCCCTTGTCTTTTTGTATCCATTATTTACCATTTTCTTAGTTTGTGTTTTGCTCTACTCAAATGAGGGATGCCATAGGGTATTCAACCTAGCAAGTCTGGTTTATTTCACTCAATATTATGTTTTCCAGGCCCATCCATTTTCCTATAAATCACTCTAATTTGTCCTTCTTTATAGCTGAGTGGTATTCTATTATGTACAGATACCACAATTTGTTTATCCAGTTATCTGTTGATGGGTATACTGGCTGTTTCCAGAATTTAGCTATTATGAATTATGCTGCTATAAACATGGGTATGCAAGTATTGTGGTAGTATGATCCCTTTAGCTCTCTGGGGAAGATACCCATTAGGGGAATGGCTGGGTCACATGGGATTTCTACTTTCAGGCTTTTGAGAAATCTCCATATTGATTTCCATAATGGTTATATTAGTTTGCATTCCCACCAAAAATGTAGGAGAGTTCCTTTTTCACCATAGCCATGCTGTCATTTGTTATTGTTTGATTTCCTAATGATTGTCATTCTTTCTGGGGTAAGATAAAATCTTAGTGTTGTTTTAATTTGCATTTCTCTAATGGCCAAAGATACTGAACTTATTTTCGTATATTTGCTGGCCATTTGTATTTCTTCCACTGTGAAGTGCCTATTCATTTCTCTAGACCATTTTTTTTTTTTTGCTTTCTTTGGTGCTGGGATCGAACTCAGGGCCTTATGTTTGCTAGGCAAGCACTCCAACCACTGGGCTAAATCCCCAGCCCCCATTTATTGACTGGGTCATTAATTTTAGGTGGCTTAATTTTTTTGAGTTCTTTGCATATTCTAGATATTAGTCCTCTATCTGAGGAGTAGCTGGCAAAATTTTTTTCCCATTCTGTAGGTTTTATCTTCACTCTACGAATTGACTCTTTTGTTGTACAGAAGCCTTTTAGTCTAATATAATTCCATTTGTTGATTCTTGTTGCTATTTCCTGTGCAACTGAGGTTCTATTTAGAAAGTCCTTTCCTATCCCTATGTCTTTAAGTGTTTTACCTGTTTTTTCTTTCAGAAGGTCTAGTGTGTTTTAATGTTTAGATCTTTGATCCATTTTGATTTTAATTTAGTATATGGTGAGAGATATGGGTCCAGTTTCATTCTTCTACAAATGGATAACTAGTTTTCCCAACACCATTTGTTGAATAGGCAAACAAATTTGTTGCATAGTCCTCCAACATATGCTTTTGAACCTTTTGTCAAAGATCATGTATTTGATTATATCTGGGGAAGTTTCTGTGTCCTCAATTCTGTTCCATTGGTCCATGTATCTATTTTTGTTCTAGTACCATGCCATTTTTATTACTATTGCTTTGTAGTATAGCTTAGAGTCTGGTGTTTCTATGCCACTTGCTTCGGTCTTATTGCCAGTATTGCTGTTGCTATTTGGGTTACTTCTGGTTGCATATAAATTTTAGGATTGTTTTCTCTAGATCTGTAAAGTATACTGCTGGTATTTTGATTGAGACTGCATTGAATCTGCATAACAGTTTTGGAAGTATGGCCATTTTAAAAATATTTGTTCTACCTAACTGGAAGTAAGGGACATCCTTCCATTTTTGACGCCCTCTTCAATCTCTTTTTTCAGAGAGCTGTAGTTTTCCTCATAGAGGTCTTTCACTCCTTTAGTTAGGTTAATTCCTAAGTATTTCATTTTTCTTGAAGCAACTGTGAATGGTATTGTTTTCATAATTTCCTTTTCATCCTGTTTATAGTTGGTATATACAAATGCTATTGGTTTTTGCGTGTTGACCTTATAACCTGCTACTTTGCTGAAGCTGGTTATTAATTCTAGGAGCTTTTTGGTGGAGCTCTTTGAGTCTTCCATGTAGAGTATTGTGTCATCCGCAAATAGTGATAATTTGAGTTCTTCCTTTCCTATATGTATTCCATTTATTTCTTCTTCTTGCCTAATTGCTCTGGCTAAGGTTTCAAGTACTGTTTTAAATAAGAGGTGATAGTGGACATCCTTGTCATGTTCCTGATTTTAGGGGGAGTGCTTTCAGTTTTTTCCCCATTTACTATAATGCTGGCTATTGGTTTGTCACAGATAGCCTTTATCATATTCAGTTATGGTCTTTCTATGCCTATTTTCTTCAGGGTTTTTATCAGAAAGATGTGTTGGAATTTGTTGAAAGCCTTTTCTGCTTGTGGTTTTTGACCTCACTCCTACTTATGTGGTGTATTACATTTATAGTCTTTCATATGTTGAACCATCCTTGCATCTCTGGGATGAAACCTACTTGATCATGGGTATTAGTTTTTTGATAATATGTTGCATTCTATTTGCTAAAATCTTGTTGAGAATTTTTGCATCTAGGTTCATTAAGGAGATTGGTCTATACTTCTCTTTTTCAGTTGAGTCTTTGTCTGGTTTGAGGATGATGGTGATACTGGCTTCCATGAATGAGTTTGAGAGCACTCTGTCCCTTTCAATTTCTTTGAACGACTTGAGGAGTATTGGTGATGTAATCTCTTTAAAGGTTTTGTAGAATCTGGCTAGGAATCCATCAGGTCCTGGGCTTTTTTTAGTTGGTAGATTATTAGTGAGTCAATGTCCATGCTTGTGACTAGGGTAAGTGTATTTACATCTTCTTGAGTCAGTTTTGGTAGTTTGTGTCCAGAAATAGATCTATTTCTTCTGTATTTACTAGTTTGTTGGAATATAATTTTTCAAAGTAGTTACTATCCTCTGGATTTTGATGTCTGTTGTAATTTCACCTTTGTCATTTCTAATTGCATTTATATGGGTCTTTTCTCTTAGTCTTACTAATGGCTTGCCTATTTTATTTATTCTTTCAAAGAATCAGCTCTTTCCTTCACTTATTTGTTTTACAGTTTTTTTAGTTTCAATTTCATTAATTTCTGCTCGCATCCTTATGATTTCTCTCCTTAGTTTCAGTTTGGGACTAGTTTGTTCTTGTTTCTCAAGTACCTGGAGACTTTTCATAAGGTTGTTGATTTGGGCTTGTTCTGTTTTCCTAACGTGTGCATTTAATGCAATAAAATTTCCTCTTAGAACTGCTTTCAATGTGTTCTAAAGGTTTCTTTGAGTTGTGTGGTCATTATCATTATCTTCCTGAAATTTTAAAATTTCTTCTTTAATTTCTTCTGTGACTCATTGGTTGTTTAGGATTATGTTAATTTTTCAGCAGCATCTGCCTTTTCTGACTTTTCTTCTTTCATTGATTTCTATTTTCATTGCGCTGTGGTCAGATAGTATGCATGGGATAATTTCAATTCTTTTATATTTACTTCGGCCAGCTCTGTGAACTAGTATATTATCCATTTTGGAAAAAGTACCATGTGCTGCTGAAAATAATGTATGCTCTGGTGTGGAGGGGTGGAATACTCTTATATATCTGTTAGGTCCATAAGTTCAAGAGTGTAGATCAGATCTGAAGTTTTCTGTTGAATTTTTGTTTAGTTGATCTCTTTGTGAAAGTAGGGTGTTAACTTCCCCTATAATGATTGTGTTAATGTATATTTGATCTTTTAATTTTAGCAGTTTTTGTTTTATGAGAGTAGGTGCTCCAGTATTTGGTGTATAAATATTTACCAGTTATTTCTTCTTGTTTGATTGTTCCTTTAACTAGTATATAGTGGCCTTCTTTTTGTCTTCTAATCCATTTTAACTTGAAGTTTACCATGTCTGATATTAGAATTGCTACCTCTGATCATTCTCTGGGTCCTGGTGCATGAAATTTTGTTTTCCATCCTTTAATTTTAAGTCTGTGAATATCTTTTTGATTAGATGGGTTTTTGTGAATGCAACAGATTGTAGGGTTTTGTTTTTTTGATACAGTCTGCCACTCTGTGTCTTTTGATTGGAGTGTTAACATTGATAGATATTACTGAGATGAGTTGGTTATTCACTATCATGGTCTTCTTTGTCTGTTGGTTGGTTGTTTTACTTTTCTGATGCTTTTTGTTGTTATTTATCCCCTGACCTCGTTAGCTTCCTCAGTGTTTTCAGGTGTGTCTAATTCTATATTTCTGTCAAGGATATCCTTGAGTATCTTCTCTAGAGCTGGTTTAGTTCTCATATATCTTCTAAGCTGGTCTTTTTCATGGAAATACCTGATTTCTCCATCAATTTTAAAGGATAGGTTTGCTGGGTAAATTAATCTGGGTTAGAAGTTATTTGCTTTTAGGTCTTGAAATACTTCAGTGCAAGTGCTTCTGGCCTTCAGGGTTTGTGCTGAGGGATCTGCTGTGATTCAAATTGGTTAACCTTTATAGGTGATTTTTTTTTCTCTGATTGCCTTTAAAATTCTATTTTTCTGCTGGCAATCTGTGAATTTGGTAAGAATATGTCTTGGTGAATGTCTCCTTTCATTGTAGTTATTTGGCATCCTATAAGCATCACTTACTTGCATTTTAAGGTCTTTTAATATTTGGGAAGTTTTCTTCAATAATTTCTGTAAGCATGTTGGTGAATCTGTCTGTGTAGTCAAGTTTTTCTTTGACTCTGATTAGCCTTAGATTTTTTGTTTTGTTTTTATCAAAAAGCTCTTGGATGGTCTTTTCGTGTTCTTTTTTCTTTTTGGCTTCTTTCAGGTTTATATCATAATCTACTATTTTGTCCTCAATATCAGAAACCCTATCTTCACACTGATCATTTCTTGCATGTATGAGTTCTAAGGTGCCCTTTATTTCAAGAATTTCTATCTGACATCTTTTTGAGGTTTCCATGTCTTTGCTGAATTTGTCATTCAAGTTTTGAACTGTCTTGGTTAGCTCAACCAGTTTTTTGCCTATTTCCCTGAAATTTACCATGGGCATATTGAATGTCATTGCTGTAAATTTTTGATTAATCTCCTCTTTAAATTCTACTTTTTTTCATTTTTTCTCACAAACTTTTCATAGATTTCTGCTATCTGATATTTATTTTCTTCTGCCTTTCTGTCATCTTGCTCTTCCTTAGGAGAGTTGAGGGGATTTGGAGATCTTCTATTCCTTGTTTCCCCATTTTCTTGTTTGAAGCTGTTTATATTTATATATCTTTTTTTTTTCCTGGATTTTGTTCTCACTTTTAAGGAGGCTACTACTGGATGGGGACTGAGGAGGTGAGAAGTTTGAGGTTATATGAAGCTTTTGAGTAGTTTTTTGCTTTTCTGTGATTAGTTTTCAACTTTGTATGTCCAGTTCTTGTATTTGCTGCTTCAGTTGTTTAAGTGATTTTGTCCTTGTCTCTAGGTTTTGCTACTAGAATACTTTACTTTAAAACAATTTCTCCAGTCCGAGTCTTACACCATTTCTATATAATGGTCCTTGCAGTTACTCTTCCTCCCCTTTGTCTATTCTCTATATGAGAGACAGAACTAGCCAACTACTGAATCTGAACCAATGGAAGCATGATTCTACAATGGTAACAGCCTAATGAACATTTGAAACAATAAAAGATACTAAATAACTCAAAAAAATGCACAAACTTAACCAATAAAATGTCTACTGGGAACATCAATTAGATATTTCAATGGGCCATTGTGTACATGTTTCCAAGTCATTTCTTCACCCAAATATTCAACAGTGATTTTAAAGAATCTACCTCCCAATGCCTAGGTGGGTAGAGGTCTAGGTAAAGCCAAAATGATAAGGATAAAAGAAACAGAGCTATAAATAGAAAGAATAAAAATAAATGAAAAAAATTTATTTTTTCTCTTCTTCTAAGTCCTGTGTTCTGTAGTGTGAGAATAAAGAAATAGAGGGGCAAAGAGTTATATTAATTAAAAAAATTAAAAAAAAACACTTTGAGTTTGTGGTTCTTTTTAAGGAGCAGAACTACAGGCCTGGCATGTCTTTGTTTGCACTGGATGGTCAGGGGAAGTCTGACCAGCACTGTGCTGGGTGTGGAGGGATGTTAAGGATAAGGGTAAGTTGCCACTGTGAGCTTCTAGCCCTTTATATACGGGGCCCAGACTTGCTATTGACCATCACAGTAACAGAGTCTGAGTTCTCTGCAGGCCTGTTTTATTGCCACCATCTACTATGACTGGGCTGCTCTTCCCTCTTTTCACTCTGGGGGTTTGGTTGTAAAGCAACTAACCTACTGTTCTGCCCCTGAAGTTCCAGTCCGAAGCCCTTTCCTAAACAAAATGGCAATCCCTGCCCTCTTCTGATCTGTGAGTCTCTATTCTAGAGTGCTACTCTGCCTTCACTTACCATGGACTTGGGGTCACTGGGGTACTGGGGCTCCTGTGCTTGTTTTCTCCCACTCCGTAACACTGTTGCTTTCTAATTCTCCAATTCTCTCTGTATAGAAAAGGTTCTTTACACTGCCTTTTAGTTGGTAGCCATACCTGTGCCATGCTGCGTGCTCTTTCCTTGGATTTATTGGTCTTCCCCTCAGGGGTCTTGCTGGTCTCCACCAGAAGTGCTGCACATTCCTGCTGATCTCTGCAGACTCTACAGTCTCTGCCATGCATGCCATGCTGTCTCACCCCTCTTAGCGCTCTGTTTGGGTCTCTGCAACATGTACGGCATGGTCCCTTTGTTCTCCACAGACCCTGGGGCTGCGCCGTGGTTGGCCGCACCACGTCCCCCACAGCCTTTCCCGTCTTTGTTTGGGTCATTAATCTATTTCTTCTGTAACTCTTGATCCTATTTTCTTCTTTTCTTTCAGTTCACTTATGGTTTCTGTGTATATTCCATTCATTTGCATTCCTTTTTGGTCATAACTTTTTCACCTGTGGGTCATTATCCCTGGAGGATCTGATACACTGACCCTCCCTCCTCTGCCATCTTAAGTCAACTTCCCAGCATCACATTCTTGATCCCAGCAGCACACACCCTAGATCATCCACCTCTGAAAAGCCCCAACCACGACAGCATGAGGCTTTTGGGGGATACCTAGAAGCAAACCATAACAGGGCCTTCGAGAAATAATGCTTGGAGGGACCTAATCCAGTCTGATTAGTGCCCTTACAAGATATTTCTCCATTTCTCTTCATGTACAGAAGACACAGGGAGGGGGTCCTGTCCATGGCCAAGGAGAGAGGCTTCAGAGAAACCAGCCCTGCCTAAACCTGAATCTTGGACTTCCAGCTTCCAGGACTGAGAATATATGTCTGATTGGGCTGTGCAGTCTGTGGTGCAGGGTGAGCCAATCAGTACACTCAACTCTTTGTGAGGTCCACCTTCCTTTGCCTGTTCTTTAACTGGTGACTCATGGGGAGCTGCTCCTGACCTCCCTTCCCTGCTCCTCAGTCCCTGTGTGCCCCTCACTTCAGCCTCTAAGTTTGGAAACAGGATTGTAGTTTCCCTACCATATGTATCTTCCCTACCGTATGCATCTTCTGAGTGCAATGAATATAGTTCTGCAGAATTAAAATATGGATTGGATATTACTAATGAATAGCACATGAAGCAGATGCTTATCTCTTGCAGTCAGTCTGCCAAGGCAGATGCTGAACAGATAAGGCTATTAAATTGCCTCCCTGCCACACTAGCCATGATGGGGTTTGTGCAGCAGACTCTCCATCCTGAGGTCCTTGAGCTGATGGGTGACCTGGGGAGGGAGCGTGGCTGAGTTTGGCATTTTCTCCTGGCATCTTCAGAGGGATTTGTTTAGTACTTCTGGGTTCTGTCCCCCAGATGCAGGCTGCACTCATCAGCCTGGCTTTGGGCTTCAGATGGTCAGATCTGTACAGCATAATGATTACGTGGCCACGACATTTTGAACTACAGCACAAATGAATACTGGACATCTTCCACAGGGTCTTTGTGGGCAACACATCCATATGAGTGTGTGAGGGTCCAATAAGAAATGGGCATGTGGTCCTGAGGACTGTGGCTCAGTCCCGTACTCGTTTTTGCTGTGCTCTTTCAGTACCCTTCACATCACTCAAAAAACTGGGTGGAGGGGGAGTAGCATGAGGGATGCTGCCAACTGTGACTTCAAAAGCTCTTGGTATAATAGTCCCTCCAATCTAGTTTCCTTACCTGTAGCCAACCTCAGTCCGAATATTAAATGGAAAAGTTCTAGAAATAAACAGCCCTTAAGTTTTAAATTGTGCTGTATTCTAAGGTGTGGTGAAATTTTGCACCATTCCACTCTGTCCTGTCCAGGGAATGATTATCCTTTGTCCAGGGTATCTGCACTGGATACACACCCTACCTTGCTTATCACTTAGCAGCTGACTTAGTTATCAGATTGTCATGTACTGTGGTGCTTGTGTTCAAGCAGCCTTTACTTCAGAATGGCCCCAAAGCACAAGAATAGGAAGCAAGAGAAGCACTAGGGCATAAATATGGTTGGACAGGTTAACTGTGATACTATGTGGAAACAATGCCGGGAATTCAGGAAGAACATAGTGTAAATGGGGCTCTGCACCACCCTCCAGACACACTAGAGGTCTTGGGGTGTGCCCCCCATGGATGAGGGTGGGAATATTGTACAAGAGGAAGCACAGTTGTGTCCTGAACTGTCAGCATCCATTGCAACTGTATGAAGCCACCTGTGCCTGTCTGAGACATCTGGTCTGAGCTAAGCTCTCATGAACAGGCATCTCACCTACAGAAATATTCAGCAAACCTTCAAAGGACAGGTGCCACTGGATGCTTTCCCCTTCCTCTAAATACCAGCTGGGCCACCCAGTCAATCACTGTGATCCCCAAAAGACTTCCCAAGTTTACAAAGTGAAACCACTATGTGAATGATGGCCATCAGCCATGAGGTGGCTAGGTGGCCTCCCCAAAAACTAGGCCCATCCTGATTTTGGGCCTGATGGGCTAGGCCCATCCAGCCTTTAAAACAGGGAGTGAAATAAAAATCTGTTTCTTTATAGAACCCAGCCTCAGGTTTTTGTTACAGCAACTGAAAATAGACTGCTGCACAAAGACTTCTTGTATCTAAGTACACTTGTTAAAAAAGTAAGTAGCAGGCATGACCTTTTATGTTTACATGGTTTATTGGCTCTTCCAGAATAAAGCCATTCTATACCTGCCATGGCCATACTCCCAGGTTCATTCCTCATGTAACAATATGTAGTCCACACCCAGACAAGCAGCAAAATTATAGGACCCAGGCTCCCTGCCCTGCTTGCCTCTGCTCAGAAGCCCTCTCAGCACTACTGTGCACATCTGTGGGACCCTGCCTCCATGAGAAGCAACTGAGAAAAAACTGCATGAACCTTCAAACAGCTCTGAACTGGATCTAGAGCTGGGCACCCAGCACCAGCTGCCTTTGCCCTTGCGGGGGCTGCCTCTGTTCTCAGCACCCACTCTGTTACTCTGCTTCACCGGACACCCTGGAGCCACCCATCTCAGACAAGGACTTGGTCCCTGAGTGCCTTTGCCCCTAGGTGGCCCTTGGCAGCCAGTGTGGCCTGGGGCAAACTCTGGGGTGTTGGCTTCTGGAGTCCTATGGGGCTGGCCTAAATTCCCCAGGTCTCAGCTGAGAGCTGCAGCCTTGTGGCTAATTCTTGTCCTGCTGGTTTCTCCTGAGAGCACATCCTCATAAACTCCTTCCAGGAATCCTTGCCTCAGACCCACTCAAGCTAAGGATCACCACCACTTGTCACTTCCTGACCTGTTCTAGTAAGGACCCACAATGCCAGATACGTCTACAGTGTAACAGCAGGACAGTGGTGGGGGCAGGCAGGGGTAGGGATAGAGCTGAGCTCTTGATGAGTCTTTAGAGTCAGCTCTGCCCTTGTGCCAAAGCCTGTCATTGCCCCGTTGGTGTATTCACATACCTGTGAATACCATAGGATGTTGCTGTAATGAGATTCTCCATTTGTCATTGTAGTTACTCCACTTTAAGCAAAAGGGAGATTGCCTGGGTGGGCCTTATTGCATCAGGTGAGCCCTTTAGGAAGAGGGTTACAGACAGGTCCTACTCTGATGGCCTGAAGGTCCAGGCTTGGAAAGGCCACATGGCTGAGGCCTTAGGGCCTCGAAGAGCTGAGGGTAGCTTCAGCCAACAGCCAGACAGGAAATACCTTAGTCCTGCAACCACAGGAACAAATTTGCAACAGCCGTATAAGACCTAGTAATGCTTAGAACTGACCCACAGACACTGTGAAGTGGTAAATGGTATTGTCTTAAGCACTACACAGGGGGCAATTTTTAGCTAGGCCCTCCCCAATAATAATACCATTGCATTAAATGGGTTTTGGGAGATGTGCACCCTGGTCAGAGCTGCACATGACGTTTGCATATGTCAAGGAAGGGCACACACTTCTCATTTTTCAGTGTCAATGCATTCATCAGGTTCTTGTAACAGCATGGTGCTGGGAGCAAATGAGAAGACATAGTTCCTGGAGAACAGAAGGAAAACCCAGAATAATACAAGTGGACAATCATTGGTGTGGGTAGACTTAACACAGTTTTGCTGTGGCCCAGGAAACCCCCAGGGACAGGCCAGGCACAGGCATATCCTTGCTTTCTCACCACTTCAAGTTGTGCAAACGCAGCAGTGAGTTCACAGGAGTCAATGGAATGTTGACAGGCTTGGAATATACTGGGACCTTTTTCTTTTAGCTGCAATTATCAACACTAGTGATCTAGTGAGAATTCTTCACATTCCTTGAGAGCTTCTCTTTGTCTTAAATCCAAAGGTTTACTGAAAATAAATTACATGGCCACATGCATATTTTGTACCACTGTAGAAGACAAATTGATCTAATTATTATCCAACTTCAATTTCAATCACAATGGGATAACCAGATCATCATGTTTGTGCTGACAGCAGAGACAAGATTTATTTGCTCTGTATTCTAGAAGAAACATTTTTGTTTTTGGAATTACAATGATATGTAAAACTAGTGAACCCTGATTGTCCCACCTGTTCAATAATGTTCCTATTCCTCTGTATTTTTAGGGTCAAGAGAAGGTATGTAGAGGAAGAAGAGTCCAACAGAGACAATGAGTCACAGGGATTTCTGTGAAATCAAGACAAGGGTCAGCAAATTAGAATCCCCTGCCCCCAAAACTGAATTAACTCACGGGACACTTTGAAGATGTAATGCCTTATACTTAAAAGACATAAATTAGATGTTCAGAATTAATAAGATCATGAGTTTGTCAATATTTATTTTCATACTAGCAAATACGCACTGAAAAGGCTCTTTAAATGGTAGGTTCCACCTGGTACACTGACAGCCCAAGGCCCATGAAGCCATGCGAAGCTGGTAGACGAAGGAATCAGGCATTAGTGTCACTGGGGGAAGACAGACCAGGACCAGCATCCTTGTGGCAGAAATTCTTCATTCATGTAATGAGGGGTCAGAAGAGGGAGAGGAAGGGTGGGCAGCACACTGCAGCAGATGACAATTTCTCCTCCAAGGCTGTCAAAACGTGGTACAATGACACCCTGCAGCTTTCTTCTCAGGTGGCTTTTCCCTTCAGTATTGCATTTGGGTGGAAGCAGGCCTTCTCTCTTCACTACATGAAGCTTTTGACAGCATACATTTTGTCTGCTATTATCATTAATTCTGCAGGACATGTGTTGGTGTCAAGGCCTGAGTGTGGCCAGTCACCATCTTGGGCTAAGCTAGGAGGTATGACTTGGCCACTGGTTACAAGACATCCCATCTCCAGAACCATCTGCTGCCAAAAGGTTCTACGCAGTGGAAGGGATTTCTGTTGGAGACCTGGGAGTAAAGGCAAGGGGAAAGTGATGCCATGTTTTGGTGTCTTCTCCTTCTATACGCAGGCTCTGAGATTTGGCTAGTTGGGCCACAGGTGGGTACAGCAGCTGCAGAAGTGCTGTGGCTACTCCTCTGAGTCTGCCCAGGATTTAGGCCTTGAGCTATTTCTGTGGGACACAGCTGACTACCAATCTTCATAAGCAGCTGAGTGTAGATTGATTATAAGATCAAATCTAAGACCTGCCTGTACTTTTTGACTGTGCAGGAGCAAATTACAATGGTCTGAAGACACAATTCATGACTCACTTTAGAGGAGAGGTGGAAAATATTGTTCTGGATTCACTTCTGAGGAGAAGTGGATGTCTTCCATATCAGAACCTAAAAAAAAAGTCTTCTTTGCATCAACAGAAAAAGCCTAGTCTAAATTCATATGGAATCTCAAGGGATCTTGAGCAGCAAAATAATCTTGAAAAAGAACAAGTTGGAGAATTTACATGTCCAGATTTCACAACTTACTATACATCTACAGTAATCAGAACACTGTGGTACTAGCAGACAGAAATACAGACCAAGGAAATGGAGAAGACAGCCCAGAAACAAACTAAGGAATACTATCAATTGACTTCTGACAAAGGACATTCACTGGGGGATAGTACCTTCAACCAATGGTGCTGAGAAACTGCACCAATACAAAAGAAAAAGATAGCCCTTTACCTAACACTGTATACAAAAACAAACTCAAAATGTGTGAAACTAAGAGTTAAACATAAGTGTTAAAACTCTAAAACTCTTAGCAGAAAATTCAAAGTAAAATATTTACAATATTGGGTTTGTGATGATTTCTTAGATACAACACCAGAAGCACAGGCAAAAAAGGGAGAAAATAGAGAAGCTGAACTTCACAGAAATTAAAAAATTTAGCACATCAAAAGACACTACCAAGAGAATAAAAAGGAAAGCCTCAGAAATGGGAGAAATTACTTCCAAATCATGCATCTAATAAAGGATTAAAAACCTGAATATATAAAATACAAGTACAGTGTAATAAAAGCCAAATAATCTAACTCACAAATAGGCAATGACTTGAATAGACATTTCTCCAAAAAAGATATACAGACAGCCAATAGCACATTAAAAAGATGGCTAACATCATTAGTCATTAGAGAAACAAAAATCAAAACCACAAGGAGATACTACCTCATACTCATCAGGATGGCTATTATCAAGAATATGGAAAATTCTGCTGAGCAGGATGTGGGGAACCTGGGACTCTCATACACTGCTAGTGGGAATGTAAAACAGTGCTGTCACTGGGAAAACAACCTGGCAGTTTCTCAAAACGTTAAACAGAGTTACAATCTGATCAGCAATTCTACTCCCGAGAAGAACAAACATAAATGTTGATACAAGAGTCTTGTACATACATGTTCCTAGCAACAGTGCTCATATCAGTGAAAAGAGAGACAACTCAAGTGTCTGTCAACAGATGGATGGATGGATACATAAAACATGGTTCATACACACGCTGTGGAATATTTTTCAGCCAGAAAAAGGAGTGAGATTGGTGATGGCTGCTCAATCTGGCAAAGGGACTTAATGCCACCAAACGTCCAACGGTTCACTTAAAAATGGTGAATTCTGCGTTATATATATTTTATTACCATAAAATTATTTTCATGGATAGAGCCAATGTTCTCCTAAAATGTTGTTCCAATGGAGTGATACTTTTAAAAGTCAAGAATATTAAAAATATGACTGTTTCCTTGACAAAAAGAAAGCTAAAACAGGAAAAAAGGCTCTTGATATTATTTTCAATTTACAAAAGAGAGAAAAAATAAATTCAGTTAAATCAAACTACTTAGCATTGAGGTTTTTCAATACCCTTAACACATCCTTAAAGTACAGATTTTCAGACACGAGGTGATTTAAAACTTTATAAAAATAAATAACTTCAAAATATTGTTAATGTTCAGATGTTCTCCTATAGTCTTACGTACTCATAGGTGGGACTTTTGGAAACTCATAGGTGGGACTTTTGGAAGGTGACTGGATTATGGAGGCTTACGGATGACTTGCTGTTAGAAGATAGGGTCTGGTGAGTAAGAGGTGAGTCACTGAGGGCGTGACTTGGAAGAGTTTATCTCCCTTCCTTTTCCTCCCTTTGCTCTTTGCTTCCTGGCTACCATGAGGTGAGCAGCTTTTCCTCTACCAAGCCCTCTGCCATGCTCTTTCTTTGTTAGAGTCAGCTGACCATGAACTGAAACATGAGTCAAAATAAACATCTCCTTCAAATTGCAGGTGTTGTGTATTTTGGGGAAAACGACTGAAACAACTATATAGTTTAATACAATGTCCCTTTTCAGTTGTTTTAGAGAAATTAGAAAACAAAATCAGATTTTATGTAGTAATTCAAGACACGTAATTGCAAATAAATGAAATTTTCAATTTTATAGCAATTTCTCATTTAAAGTCTCTGATGACATCTTATTCATTATGTAGAAACACAGGAATAAATCATGTGGCAGAAATGTCTTCAAAGTCCCCATCTGAGTTACAAAGAAAATATTAGGAATTTAATCTTTGTATATAAGAATGAACTGTTAGCCAACTCTGTCCTTTAGATTTCCTTGTTAAGTATTAATTCTTCTTAGAGACATATTGGTTTTATTCACTGTTTTTCTCAGGAAGGACATGTGTAATCCAGTAATTAAAGAAAGTAGAGATTACTCTGGCGTGGTCTGGAAAGAAAAAAAAAAAAGGAAAGAAAACAAAGATAAAGAAAAAGTCAGAAAGTATTATTTTGTAGATATTAGTCTTTGGGCTCAAAGTAAACCCTGAAATATGAGGTATGATAAAAAATATAGTGAATTTTTAAACTAAAAAAATTTATTACAGTAAAAGATATGTTGTCATTCCCCTCAAAGTAGTCCCCCTGGTTTCAAACACATTTATCCCACTGTTCTTACCACTTTCTGAAGCAGTTTTGGATGTACTTTTTTGGGAGCATTTTTAGTTGCACTGTTCTGGCTGCCCTGATGTCCTGAACTGATTCAAAATGTTTATCTTTCATGGTCATTTTGATGTTGGGGAAGAGCCAGAAGTTGCACAGTGCTAGATCTGGTGAATAAGATAGATGAGGACACATAGTTATGTTTTTACGAGCCTGCCTTTCTGTTGGACAGCACATGGCAGCAGCATTCGCTGTGTTTTAGATCACATCTCTAAAGGGGACTTCCCAAACTGCATCAGAGACTGGCAAGAATTATGGGATAAGTGTGATTGAAGCAAAGGGAACTATTTTGAGGGGGATTAACGGCAATATATCTTCTACTGTAATACTTTTTTTTTATTTAAACACACCATATTTTTTGATCAGCGCTTGACATCTAACGCACTGTAACCTTGGTACAAAAATGATACTGACAGTTATACAGCACAACTTGTGAATCACCCATCATGTTACAAATATGACAAACTGGTAGGTCAGTTCGGAATATCTGTGGTTTATTTGGGCTCTAAAGTTCTATTGGGGGCTGGAGATTTATCTCAGTGGTTACAGTGCTTGCCTAGCAAGCCAAGGCCCTGAGTTCGATCCCTGGCACCAAAAAAAAAAAAAAAAAGTTCTATTGGGATTGAACATTATACTATCACATACATACTATAGGTTTAAAATGTGATCTGAAATCTATATACAGATTGAAATTAAAAGGAAATACAAGTTCATGTCAAGATGAACAACTGGAAGACGGTTAGAATCTAGGTAAGATGTGATAGGTTACATGGCATTCAGCTTTCCTGAGGGTCAATGGTACACCAAGACAGCCAGAGCCATAGAGCATTTCTGACATCACTGACTAATCCTTCTATGGCTTCCTGGAGAAGAACTGTAGCCATGAGTCAGGTTTTCCTCAAATGTCAGCTTTACAACATGGGAAGACTCCAGGATCTAGTTCACAAAGGATCTGCTACTTCTACAGTTGTAGTATATGTGCTGCCAAAGCAAGCACACTTTTACAGTTGTAAATCATGGAGAACGCACACCACGTTTGCAGGCAGGAGCAGAGGAAGACACCTCCCGGTCCAGTCAGATGCCAGGCCTGGAGTTGGTCCACTGCTCTGATGCAGATGCTTCACTTCCAAACCAGCTCAAATCCAGAGATAGGGTGCTGCAAGGAGAGGGAGTCTGACCTTCCACCCACTCCATGATCCTCCAAGGCCAGTGCTCTTCTGCTCAGGGCAGGCGCCTGACATCTGCAAACCTCCTCTCTTCACAGTCAGGATGATTCTTACAGAACTTTTCAGTGCCTGAGTGTGATAGCAATGTAGCGAGTGGTATCTCTGACCTGTAACACACTCACTGGTGTAATACCCATTCTGTTCTGAGCACCAGCACAGTCCCAGCACTATGAAAGCACATGTATGGACCTTGTGAAATAGTCTACACCCTACTCAAAGGAAGTGTGTACGATTCAGTAAAAAAAAAAAAAAAATTCATGGGCCAGTGAAGAGAAAAAGGAGACATGACAAGCAGAAAACACTATACCTAATTTTAAATGCTATCCCTATAGAGATGAGAGATAAAGCTACCAGTTCATTTCATAAAGTTCCAAAGAGTTATGTAGGCCAAACATGCATTAGATAAATCCAGAGTTTCAATACAAAGATTCATCATTTACTAGATTTTATTTGACAAAATAGTTTGATACAGAAAAGGTTTAAGTGCATATCCTACTGCGTGCTCAAAGGGAAAATGCTTTTCTATATAGAAGACAGGTTCATATGTAAGTTTCTGTCTGCTCCCTTCACTCCGGTCTCAACACAGCAGCCCAGACACCTGCTGAGGGCAGTAAGCCTGCCACTGAAGTGTGCCATGAGCTTCCTACTTCTCTAAATAAAACCCCACATGTTGCCATGGCCCCTAGAGCCAGTCGCCTCCATAATTTTGTCTTCTACTCCTGACTCACAGGTCACTGCCATCTCAGAAAGGCCACACTTGACTCCGAGAATGTCTTAACCCTGCTACTTGCTCTTCTCCTAGCCTTGTACCTCCAAGGACTCCTGGGTATTTCACTTGCTCTCTGGTTTATTTTGTCTCTACCACTCAGAAGCAAGTTCTCAAGGGCAGGGCCTTCATCTACCTTCTTCAGCAGGAGCCTATGCTGAGCCACTCCCAGCACAGGTAGATATGAGACACCCCTCTCCTTACAAATACAGTGGTTCCCTCTGTACACCCAACCCATGATGACCTCCTCTTATTTATGAATCAAATGCTTACTGTCCCTGCTGTTTGCTTGCTTGCTCTCCCAGTGTAATGCTGTGACTGCTTTACTGTTCTTTGAATTGGTTTGCATCTGGCTTTTAGAATGTGAGTCTTGGCCCTTTGCTGCATGAAGTCTATGAGTATAGACACATGTGTCACCTATCCAGGAGCTCCTCACAGCTGGCTGCAGGTCCTTCTCATTTACTCACTCAAGTGAAACTTACCCAGTGCCTCCTGTGGGGCACTGCATACTTTGCTTGCAGTGTCTGCAGGTTTCTGTGGCCACCATGGCCCATGTCCCCACACGTGGCACTGGGAAGACAAGTGTGAAGTTGGCCCTAGCATACTACAACTTGCACGAAGTGGGAACCCAACAAATATCAGGGAAGTAATCATAAGAAAAGTCACTACGGTAATTTACTCTTTCAACTCTAGGGTTCAATAAGGCACCAAGATCTTTGGAGGGTAAAGAAATTAACTTTACTAATCTAGCAGAAGGGAAGGAAAGGGCAAAGAAACGCACTCTTCCACAACTGTTTAAACTTTAGAAAAATTGGGTCTCAGAGACTATAGCTCACAAACTTGAAAAATTAAGATAGCCCATATACTCTGTAAGTATTGTGAGAAATTTTATATCAAGCAAAGGGACACGAAGCCCACTCTTTGTGGGAATTCTACTGTCCCCAGCACATGTACATTGGTGTATTTCCCGCCCTTTGCTGTTTGGTGGTTTTCCAGGGAAAACTGACCAGTGTGGGTGAAGCAGTGTGATGAGCGCACATGCAGTACTCACAGAGAGGCATTGCACAGTGCTCCGGGAACAGATCCAGGGCACGCTGCAGTCTTGATGTATCGTGCAGAAGCAGCAGCGTTTTCATGTGGTCCAGAATGAGCACATCTGAGGCAGCCACCTGGTGAGACTCAAGACAGTGGAGCAGCTCTTCAGCAGTTTCCACATGGACAGCCGAATCCACGTCTTTGGAGACACCTCAAAGAAGTTAGCATCACTTAGAAATACGATTTTGTTTTCATTTTTATAAGCTAAAGATAGACTTTCATCTCTTAAAAAAACCTCAGACATTCATTCCACTTAGAATGAGACAGCTGGGATATAAAACTTTGCTCCTGGGAGAGAGAATCAGTGACCTCTGACAAGCAAACAAGACAGTGGAATGCCACTGTTTGAACAATGAAAACTCATTGTCTGTCCATAACTCTGTCTTTTAAAATACCTTCCAAGTATGACATGTGATTCAGAGTCATGGACAGCAGCAGGATAAACCTGACAAAGAAACTAAATTCTCCACATCCATATCATATATCTTTCAGAAACAGTAAGACTGCTGAGGCATTTAGGATAAACCAAGGAAAACCAGACAATCAAGCTCCTGTCTTTTCTTGTCTTGACTAAAGGTCCACTATTGGTCTAGGTAGAGTACTGGCCTTGTGAGGACACGTATTATTTCTCTGGCTGCTTCTAAGAAGTTATCACTGGTTTCTCAGTTTGACTATAGTGTGCTAGGGTGTGGTACTGTTTGTATTAACTTGGTTTAGTCCACAGAACTTTTAAAACTTGAGACTGTGTCCTCTATCATTTTGAACCCCTTTCTCCCATCATCTCTTTAGAACTGGACCCTGTTCGCCCCCCTCCTGCACCTTGAGCTCCAGTCCCACAGATGTCAGATGTTCTCACTGCGTCTACTTTGTCAGGCTCTTTTCTGTGCTTTCTACTTTTTTCTTTCTGCACTTCATCCTAGGGACTTTCTTTGATTTGTCTTCCCAATTGCTAATTTTCTGAATCCAATGTGCTGTTTAATCTCATCCGCTGAGTTCTGAATTTCAGTTATTGCATTTTTCAGGTCTAGAAACTCCATTTTATTGTCTTAATAGATTCCCATTTTTCATCTTTCTTCTTAGATATCTTAATCAGTTACTTTAAGCCATCAATACCTTCTGCTACTGTGCATGCTTCTGCTAGTCTCCTGGTATAGTTCAGGTTAAGTGTTCCCATCTCTTGGCACTGAAGGTATCTGAGAATCGCAAAGGTCTCTGATGGTAGTATTTTCCTCTTTGCTCTGCTGGGCAGAGTGAAGGGTTGACCCCACCCAGACAGGGCCTGCGCCTGCCCCAGGTGGGTTGTGTATCTGGTGAGGATCACATACCTCTGTTGTGCTAGCTCTGAAGGCACGGCCTCCAAGTGAAGCCCTTTCTGCTCAACTCTCCTAGACTGCTCAGTCCTCTGTGTCCTCAGGGGTCCCCTACTTGGTCTGCCTGCTACCCCACAGCTGCAGAATTCAGCAAAGGCTCTGAGGGAATTCAACAGTTTTATTCTCTGGTCTCTTCTCTCACCAGCCCCTGGACAATCTGTTTGGCAAATGCCCTGCTGGGTTCTCTGCCTTTAAGGACTCCACTGGGTCCTTTCCCCAGACCTTCATTCAGCACTCACACCAGAAGTAGCAAGGACCTGAAGGAAAAGGTGGCTCCCTAACACTGGCTCACCTCACAGTGTGGTTTGTAAAGCTTTTGCCTTCGCAGAGCTGGTTTTCGCAGTAGGTTTTATATTCCCTCAACAGATTTTTATTTTTAATTTGGCTTTTTCAGTTATTCTCAGTATGATTGCTGGCCTGCTACATGTTCTTCTATCATAAGAGGAATGGGGAGTCCTGCTTCTCTTTTGTAGGGTTTAGCTGTATCCTATTTGTGTCACTTGGATATTTGTTAGATGTGTCTCCAATCTGTGAATGAAACTGCTGATAAATCTGCTAAAGAGGAAAAGGTGAATGTCACCTGTCACCATTGTATTGGTTAAAACTGACTTTTAGTGGTGTTTAAATCAGTCACTTACTCCCCACATTATTATAGAGCTGACACTTCTCAATGTTATTCACAAGAACACTGTCAAATATCTTGCTGATACATGGGTACCCTCAATCTCCTAGTAATGCCTTCAAATAGGGAGAGCTGGTTTGGAAGGCCTTGTCCTGGGGTTCACCTTGCCAGTTCCCAGTAACTGCTTGTCGCTTTCTTCAGTTGGTTGTTAATAAAGCATTATATAATTGTCATCCATGAGACTACATCTATTTTTATTTGAATCATATCCTGTATTGATACAGTTACTCAAAAATGCTCACCAAATACTTAAATAAGTAAGTTACATGTGGAAGAGTAAAATGCATCCTAAGGAGAGAGAGGTACTACCTTTACTTCTCTACTGGCTTATGTGGATGAAGAGGAGTTCAAAATCTCCAAATGGGATTTACCTCTATTCAGCAATACAGCCTAGAAAACCAACACATTCCAAAATCTGATTTTACAGGAATAAAGAGCACTAGTGCAGCAGGCCTGGTGGTACATGCCTATAACCCCAGCTATTCATGAGCCTGAGGCAGGAAGATCACGGGTTTGAAGCTAGACTGGGGAACTTAGTGAGATCCTGTCTCAAAATAAGACAAGTGGCTGATGACGTCGATTAGTGGCAGAGTGCTTGCGTGGCATGCATAAGGCATTGGGTTCAATCTCCAGTAGAGAAAATTAAAGAAAAGAACCTGAGCCCAACCCACATTTGCCAAGGAGACACAGTGCAAGATCTTTGGCAGAAACAATTTAAATATTCTGATTTTGCCTCAAAACTATTTACTTTGAGTATCTTACATGTTTTATATTGTAAACATTTAAACAGTTATTTTTCCAAATATTAAGTGCATGCCATTACGCAAAGGAAGACAGGAAATAACCTACCATCACAGAAATACATTTCTTGTGTTGACTTCAAAAAGTTCAGGATGTCATCAGCCTTCCTGCTGGTGGACTCCATGTCTTCCTGGGTGGCGACTGTATCACCCTCCATGGTGCTATCCCCTGTAGCCTCTTCCGTGCCACTGGAGACCCTGTCTCCAGCAGCCCCGGGGAGATCTCCCTGCTCACAGCTGCTCTCCTCAGGCTGGTACGTGAAGCTGGTGCTGCAGGCCTTGGCCACTAAGCCAGCAGCTTTCTTCTTTCTCATCTGCTGTTTCTTTTTCAGCTTCCTTCTCTTATTTTTGCTTACTGTGGGGCCACCTGTGTGCTGTAGTTGTAATTTTCCTTGTAAAAGGCTCTGCTGTTGTTCTAATTCTGCTTGTTCTACATGAAGATTATTGGAATTTTTAAATTTTTTCTTCGGTTTATGCTTTCTAATTCGTTTCTTTGGTTGATCATGAGGATCCTGATCTGTTGAAAATATTAAAATGGAACAATAGTCAGTATATTGGGACCATAAAAAACACATTAGGATAAATAATTTTCCACAGGACTTGATAGTTCTATAGAAAAAGAATCTAAACTTTTTACGTCAGTGATTTTCAACTTTATTTCACAGTAATTACATCACCAATAATCTTGGGACTAACCATAATATAAAGTAACAGCCTACTTTTTTCCCCTCAAAAGGTGTGTGTGTGTGTGTGTGCGTGTGTGTGCATGTGCATACAATTATGAAATCTAGTGTATTTTTAAGAATATAAGAGTTGTGTTGGGTGTAAAATTTCATTCCTATGGCCTTGTTGGGGGGGGTAGCCCATGAATTCTTATGTTGTTTACATTCATTTTAGGATCTTTCAAGAGTTTCTTGGGTGTAAGGATAAAATATAAACAATGAGGACTCGCTCATCTGAATCAACAATAGGTTACATTTTGAAATGAAGACTGAGTCTGGGTTCCAAGTTAGGGGAAGTTGGTACATAAATGAAACAGATCAAAAGCATGCCAGAAAATGCTTAACAGCCAGCTATCTGGGTAGAAAAGTCCTGAGTTGTACCTCTGGCCAATTTCCCTGGTATAAACACTCCAGTATGGCTGACTTCAAAACGTCACCATCTACCACTGACTAGGAGGCGATTTCACAGCTGAGCCTCCTGTGCTGGAGGGAATCACACAGCATGGGACAGGTGGACCAGGAAGAGAGCAGAGGAAGCACAGTGGGGTGGCCAGGAGTGCTCGTTAGGAGGAGAGATGCCCAGTGCATCAGTCCTAGCGCATGACAAGGAAGGTCTCCAAAGAGTAATGGGGATTGAGCACAGCTAACAGAAGGCACCAGCACTTGAGGGTGCATGTAGAGACTGAGAAAAAAGCGATGTGAAATCCCACATTGCATGCAGCCAGGTCTGCACATCCTTGAAGCTTACCAAGTATAGAGACCATGGCCACACCTGATCCTTCTGTCACCACGGCTCATGTCTCCCCAGGCCCTGCCTGAGAGTATCTATATCTGCAGAACTGGCCACTACACCTTGCAGTGGCTTGGTTATCAGACAATTCTCATTTTAAAGAAATTCTTGTTCAATTTTCCTCAGCTGTACATAGCCCCATCACAGATTCTTATGAGAAATCAAGATTGAGTAATGTATATGAAATTTGTGAAACACTCTCTAGAGACCAGATATTACTATACTGAATAAAAAAAACTTCTTTCCCTATAACTTCTACTCAAAGGCTTTAATCTTCCTGTGAGATTAGAATGTGCCTAATCTGTCTTCCATGTTTAGTTCTTCAAAGCAGCTCTCACATCCCACCTAAATTTTCTTAACAATCTCAACAGTGCTGTCGATGGAGTGACGAGATCATAGCCAGAGCCCAGGATTCTTCCCTCGCCTGCACACCATGCGCCTATGCGTGCAGCCCAACTCCCACAGAGTATTCTCTTCTAACTAGCATCAGATCTCATCTCTCTCATATGATATATACCCCTAGACCCCTTGCCCAGCTTTGTGCCACTGTCAGATTAGATACTGTGTTGTGGGAATGGTGAACAATTCCATGGCTATTTTTGAACAAGAGTTCTCAGTTTTCTCCTGATACACTTAGCAACTGTATCTATGAAACCTACTGCTACCAAGAACTTGGCATAAAGCCCAAACTAATCCTCATAAAATCATAAGATTATGGTCTAGCTCATAATTAGTATATTTTATCACTTTCCTCAATCACTGCTAGATTTCTGAATACTGTAATTTTCCATTTCATTTGTAAGCATGAATTGATAACTGAGATCTGCTAAGATTGGCTGACAGATCAACACTGATTCCAAATCTTTCTGAATGACTGATTCTTGAGCTAGTCTATAAAATATTCATGTTCAAAACACAGCCACTTCTGAGAAAATACAATTTATCAAATGGTCCCAAGAAGAAATAGAAAATCTTAATAGTCCTACATCCATTTAAAAATTGAATAATAATTATTTCCCAGGTCCAGTTTAAAAAAAGAAAAACATGACCCTCATTGGTGTCTCTTTTTATGAATAAAATGGTAACTTTAAAAGATGCAGATGGCAAAAAGGCTCTAAAACAATGCATTTATCTACCTTCTCATAGTGTGTGTGGGCTTTAAAAAGGATAGCTAAAAGTCCTTATGAAAACAGCCCTGGAAATCCACATCCAGTGAGGTGAGCACAGACATTTGTTGCTTCTGCTGTGCCTGTCTGATCTCCAAGTTTAGAGCACTGACGACATACTGCTTCTATAATGAAGAAAACATTATTTTAAGCTTCATGAGATTATGACATCTCAAAATTTATGCTCTGCCACTATGTTCTGCTTACAGGGAAATTTATAGTTTTAAATATATCAGGGGAGAAGAAAGACTAAAAATCAATGATGTAAGCATTCATCTTGAGAAGCTAGAAAACAGCAAATTAAACACAACAGAGTTAGAAGGAAAGAAATAATAAACACAAGCACAGAGAATAATACAATAAAGAAATCAACAAGCAAGGACACTTTGTAGAAAGAAACTAGATGAATGGTGGGATTGGTCAAGGACAGAAAGAGAAAGGAAAAACTACCAACATCAGTAGGCCAGGACAAGGGAAATGTATGTCCACGGAAGTTAGAAAGCTGACAAAAGGACACTTTGAACTACTCTATGCAAACACCTTAGACAATCTGGATGAAATAGACACCTCTAAGAAAATTGCAGTTTATCAAATGGTCACATGTAAAACAAAATCTTAACAGTCCTACATACATTTTAAAAATTAAATCCTTTTGGGGGGCTGGGAATTGAACACAGGGAGTGCTGTTACTTCCACAAACTTTTCTATTTTTACATCTGAGACAAGGTTTCACTATGTTGCTCAGGCTAACCCCAAACTTTCAATTCTCCTGCTTCAGCTTCCCAAGTAGGTAAGATTACAGGTGTGCACCACCACACCTGCCTTTAAAAATTAAATCTTCAATTAAAAATAATCCCACAGCCAGGTATTGTGGCACATGCCTGTAATCCTAGTACTCCAGAAGCTGAGGCAGAAGGATTGCCACAAATTCAAGGCCAGTCTGGGCTATATAGCAAGACCCTGTCTCAATAAAACAAAAGTTAAAAAATCCCATGAAAAGAACTTCAGGCCAATTGACTTGTGACTTCTACTAAACCTTTAAGAAAATAAAACTAACATCCACCATATATAAACATTTCCAGAGAGTAGAAAAAACTGTAACCAGTTGCAGCTTGCTCTTCATTCCAAAGACTGAAGAGGACAGACAGTACAAGAGGAGAGTGCTCTCACAAATACTGCTACCAAAAAACTCTAAACACCAATAAATAGATTTCACTAATACAAAGTATTTGGTCAATTTTGATACCAACATGTGATAAAAATCTCATCACCAACTAGAAACAGAAAGGAAAACTCTAAGTCTGATGTAGACTATCTGTACAAACTCAAGGCTACCATCATGCACAGTGGCAAGAACCGAAAACTTCCAACTGTGGCCATCACTGTGGTCAACCCTGTCACAGGGCTGAGCAGTGCCAGATGCGCAAGAGGCCAGGGGTGGGGCAGGTGACAGTCACACCTGTCATCTCAGCACTCTGGGAGGCTGAGGCAGGAGTATCATGAATTTGAGCCCAGCCTGGGCAACTCAGCCCACTTAGTGAGACCTTGTCTCAAATAGAAAGAGCTGGGGATGTACTTCAGTGCAAAGGCCCTTGGTTCAATGTCCCCTACCAAAAAAACAAAACAAAATAAAACGAAACAAAACACAAAAGGTGAGAGAGACGGTGTGCGAGAATCAGCCACAGACATTGCTGGACCACACAAAACTCCAAGGAACCCAGAGCAGGCTCCCCAACACCATGTGGAGGCACGAGCATGTGCTATGGTGAGTGCCAGCAACAGAAGGAAAGTGCTGTCTACATACTGCTCCACAAAGCCTCAGAATTGGACAGTGAGAGGTGCACCCCAGATTGCACCCCCAAAAAAGTGTGCAAACAATAAAGCTCCAGGACCCACGAGGTGATTTATAGGGGTGGAGTGCAGAGCAGGGCTTCCTGGTTGGGCAGGCAAGGGCAGAAACCCCCATGGGTGCAGGGACTTGTGGGAAGAGACTCACTCAACACTCAGAGGCGACCCATAGCGTTTACCAACTGCATTTTAAACTTACACCTCACGGAGCTGTTTTCAAAAGGTCGCATCGGCACAGCCTGGGTTTCCTGGTGTCCCCACCCTCAGCAAGCCACTGTAGCTGCTCTATCCTAGGTCCTGAGCTTCCGAAGCTTCCAGAACATGAAGCTCAGTATGAAACACGTTACACTCAAGATTGCACAGGAAAACAACATCCTCTATCTCACTTAAACCACGTACCTGCAGCTACTATGGGCTACACATACTTGACAATTGAGCGAACAAGATGTTTGTGCATGATTCTCTCTTAGGAGATGAAAGAGCAAGGTTTCCTTGGCACTGAAGTCTTAAAAAAACTGAAAGAGTAATAACAACTTGAGAAGAATGTGAATATAGTCACAAAGCCATGTTTCTCACAGTCATTAGAAACCGTGGCCTTCCATGGAACTCGCCTATCTGCAGTTACAGAGACGTTTTTGTCATATTGCTCTGTTCCTTTCAAACCAGAAACTGTTCAAACCAGAAAACATTCCTTAAATTGAAGTCACATTTATGTCTGGGTGGAAAGATGCCCACTGACAAAGGATTCTGTGCTTGACCCAACCGCGGACAGGTTCCTGAGCCCCCTCCCAGGCCCATCTGTGCAAATCCTTGTAAAACCCAGTTTCAGCAAGAACCCTGCTAAGCCCGTTCAGCCAGAACTCTCCTCCTTGACATCTAATCACCCTCCATAGCTGTCAGCCTGGATTCCTGATCTACTTCCTCATCCTCGCCAATCCCAAGGGACGGCTGGTCACCCCGCCTTGTCCTGCTAGGTCCCTTTAGCCAGCATCCCCCTCACTGATGCTTCCTGGAGTTCTTTTCCATCCACCCCAGCGTGTTTCCTTGCTATCAGTCCCCTCCTTCCCCACTGAAGACCCCATTTCCCCAGATTCTTGTACCTATCAGACAGTCCCAATGAAGTTGCTTTACCATCACTAACAAGTGTCAAGGATAATTTCTTAATACTCTGACATAACTCACAGTTGCAATTCCATAGTCTCCTCCAAGTCCTAGCAGAGGCAGCTGGCAGGATAATGTTCTCAGATCTAACAAAGAACATGGGCCATGAGAACCAATAGCAAAATAAGATATTAAGAAGGTTGTGGCACAGTTAAGCTCCAAATCGATTGGTGATGCTATTTTCTCTAAATTGTAAGTTTCCCAGCAAAAGATACACTGTGTATATTACTGATAGAGCCCTAGTAACCACTTTTTTGGAATTCATGTGCCAAAAGTACTTGATTCAAATACTTACTGTATTAGTCACTGGGTTCTAGAGTCAATGGTTTGTCGGTGAGTGGGTTTAATGCAGAACAATTACAAGGTACAACATTCACACACAAGCCAAATGCAAGAAAAGTACACGTCTATATATGTGTGGAAGACCTGAAAAACCCAATTGAGGACTGGGAGCTCACGCGCAACATCCGGTGTGAGTCCATGTCTGCACTAAAAGGCTGAAGAGTCTATGCAGGGGCCAGGATATGATGCTCAAGGCAGAGATGAAGACCAGAGCTTCTGCAAAGCAAACAGCAGCCATCCCCAGTGACAGAAAGGCCCCGAGTTCCTCCTGTGATGAGAACAGCCCAGTTCACTTTATAGAAACCAGTGGCAACAGAGCTTCTTCTGGGAAACAGGCAGCCACTATCTTCTGCCCCTGTTCTCTTTTATGTTGTGTTGGCAATCATCTCCAGGTGGATCTTCTATGCCCAGAACCACAATAAGTCTACCACACTTATGTATAACATATTTCCATGTGGGAAGACACTGACCATGAAATGTGTTTATCTGGTTCTGTCCTATTTCCCAGTCTGATAAGAATGTTTAATTCATAATTTTTTAAAAAATATTTTTCATAATTCTCTATGTTCAGTGGTACCTCAGTCCAAGAACTTAATTCTTTTCACGATTCTGGTCACACACCGAATTGGATGAGAACCAAATCTAATTGTCCCATAAGGTCAACTTTGAACTTAACCATTGAATTTGATTTGGTTCTCATCCAATTTGGTTTGTGACCAGAATCGTGAAAAGAATTAAATTCATGAACTGAGGTACCACTGTAAATGTTTCATTATAATATTCAGCTGGGTCACTTGGGCTTTCGCAACCTAAGGAGGAAACTAAGTCACAAGTTTGATTCCTGACCGAAGTCAGTTCTCCACATAAGAAGCAAAGCACCACTACGTGTCCACTCTTACCTGCAGCACAGCCATGTTCAGGAAGCTGTTTCTCCACAGGTAGGCAAGAATAGTGTGAATGTGAGACTGTGAGGGACACATTGCTGATGTCTAGGGGCCCTGGTCACCAGATATAGTGCATTCAGTGGGAACTCTGTAGGCTGAGTCACAACTAATGTCCATGGGACCTGCTGCACCCTTGTCAGAGCCCTGCCCGGAACACCACCTATGGAGCATTCATCAGGCACAACTATTGAGACCTGCAGCTGCTGCCGTGCTCAGACACAGCCTCCTGTCTGACTGCACAGAATGCCTGGGCCCCTGTCTGCGGCCCTGTGCCCCACCCACATGCCTCAGCAATCAGCCCTCCTCACAAACCCTCCCCAGCTTTCCACATCACTCCAGCATCACATCTGTTGCACTCCATGAATGCCACATGTGGCCTTCTTTGCCCTCTGCTCTGCATGACTCCAGGACAGCACTGTCCTTCTGGAACGGGGAATGTTCTCTCAGCAGCCTCTGGCTGTGGGCAAATCTGTGTGAACTTCACATGTGGCTCAAGGCACAAATGGGGAGCTGAATTTTAAAGTTTTAATTAACTGAGATCCAAGTGTGAGAGCCACATGTGACCAGTGGGAGCCGAGCTAGACAGTCTAGTGGTGGGGGCCACAGGTGCTGTTAGTCCTCATGGCCTGGTGCCATGGAGTCCCGTGTACCCCACCCCCATTCTCCTACAAAACATCATCACCCGCCCTGCGTGGAACTCAGAGGGCACTCAGCTCTTCCCGACTGTGAGCAACTTGTGAATAAGATCAGTCTTCAATAACTAGAGTCCGGCTGTGCTTACGTTGGACACCTTAGATACCCAGTCACCTCAAAGAATCAACACGAAGAGTAGACGTGTAGTGAGCAACCAGAAGGTAGATCTGCATCCCAGATGTTGACATCTGTTTGGCAGGGAGAAACCTTCAGCCTCCCATAGCATCCCTGCCCCTCCTCTGTCCCTGCACCTGCTCAAACCACAGGGCTCACAATTTCCTACCTCTGGACACAGAGCCCTTTGGACTTTCTACTATAAGCTGTCCTTCCCAGAAATTTTTGTCAGAGCTTTTGGATTTATTTTCTACTTTACAGGTAAAACATGTAAAATTAATTCTATGGCTGCTTAGTATAAAGAGATTTATTAGTTATGACATCATAAAAGAAAAATCAATTAAAAATCTTTACCATCTTGAAGGAAGGAATACTTCATAGAATTCATAGACTCTTACATGATAGTTTTCAAGGTTGATGCTTTTTTCCATTTAAATATAAAAATAACAGTTTTAGAAAATTTTTGTAAATTCTAGTTAAAACTACTTAGACAATGTTCAAATCACAGACCTTACAACTCTTCACATTCAAATAGCAAGTTACACATGTGGCTCTTTAAAAGAGACATCTTAGAAACACACAATTTGCAGGATAAAAATGCTACCTGTGAACATGTAGAACCACAAGGAGATTCCACTATATAATGTACAGGTTGAAGTCAAACAACTCTATTTGAGGCTAATAAGTTGCATTTCTCCTCACACAATGACAGTGATAAAAACATTCATTTGGTATTGAGCATGACCAAGTGACTGACATCCAAAGGCAGCAATAGTAATCAAATATACAAAGTCTGCTTAAAAACAGAGCAGTGGAGAAGATTAAAAAGGAATGAAAGGTCTCATTTTATAAATTACATCATTGGATTCAATTTCCATTCCTAAGACATATTTGCCTCAGTGACATAATGCTGTTGAGTCATGATGCATAAATACTGACTTGAAGGCCACCAAGATGAAGAAGGGAGGACCTAGCAAGAAGCTCATTCTCATCAGGATAGACAAGGATGGGAATGCACTGTGGAGTGACTAGCACCCTGTCAACGACCAGGACCACGAGGATGTGGCCTGCACAGTAGAAGGACCAGCACCCTGCCAAGGATCAGTACCACGAGGATGTGGCCCACAGGGTGGAGGGACCAGGACTCGGCAAGGGCCAGGACCAGGAGGGTGTGGCCCACAGAGTGGAGGGACCAGCGCCCTGCAAGGGCCAGGACCAGGAGGGTGTGGCCCACACAGTGGAGGGACCAGGACTCTACAAGGGCCAGGACCATGAGGATGTGGCCCACAGAGTGGAGGGACCAGCACCCTGCAAGGGCCAGGACAGACCAGGATGACCCTAGCTCTCTATACCTGCCTGGGGCTCTGTAGCAGTGTCCTGAGTTACTGGCCCCTGGAGCAATGTCACACATGACTCTGCTCAGGGGTCAGGCTGTGTTGCAAAAATGCTGCAGCAGGAATAGCGCATTGTGGGGATCCTGAAGGTGGATTTTTGAATGTTTCTTCAACATTTCTAAATTCAGATCACATTCAAATGGTCTGGAAATAAGAACAAGAAGGTCAAGACATAAAAGAAGGAAAAGGTTTTATAGATTGGAAGGTTAGAACCTAAGGGCATCAGATGTGATCAGGGAGAAAAATTTAGGGGAAGGTAAAATCAGATGTGGATTTTTGGCTTCAATAAATCTTGACTTTCAAAATTCTAAATTGGGTATAAATAAACACATTCAAGCTGGGCGTGGAGGTGCATTGTCTTGTCATCCTGGCACTTGCAAGGCTGAGGCAGGAGGATCCCTCCAAGTTCGAGGCCAGCCTGGGCTACACGTTGAGTTCAAGGCCAGTCCCTGTCAACATAGTAAGACCCTGTCTCAAAAAACCAAAAAGCAAAACAAAACAAAACACATTCAATCAATGTTAGTTCATTTACACATATTTCAGTTCACTTCTGTGTGATTAACTGTAAGATTCAAAATTGTATAGTACTACATCATCCTTCTTACGTACAGTATTTACATCATTTACATCATTTATGATAAACAATCTTCTTTGATTTCATCCACTGAAACTTAGAAATAAAAAAAAAATTAGAAAAAGAAACAGCCTTGTAAATAAGGTGTGAATGTGTCTCCGAAGTTCACATTGATAATGTAGGCCCCAGCACAATGCTATTGAGGTGTGGGAGACCTGGGAGTGACAGGGCGCATGGGCTCTCCCCTCCCTTATTATGGGAGTAAGGTCCTGACTCCCCTTCTCAGTGTTGCTCTTCCTTCTGCATTCTGCATGGGATGATGCAGCACAGAGGGGGGGCTCCATGACTTCAGAACACCTAGCTCCTGTTCATTTTAAATTACCCAGTCTCAAGTGCTATAGTAGCAGAAAACACATGAACCCAGAGTCTATTTGATAACAATTTTACAAAATAGGCAAAAAATTATTGTTTCATTTGATTGCTAAGATGGGTGATGGCTACAAGGTGACCAAGCAGTGCGGCCAGGGGCTTCCCAGGCTTCTAGTACTCACAAGCCTTCCCCAAGTTAAAGGCACCAGTCTTTATCCCTAGGGAGAGTAAGGAAATGCCCATTGTAGGCAAGCTGCTCTCAGAGCTCTGGGAGGTCTGCAAGGTGAGTTGGCCACATGGGCCAGGGTAGGGCAGAGAGCACAGCCGGACAGGAGAGAAGTGCTCATGGTGGAGAGGTCCCTAGGACCAAGGATGTTGTGATGCTCTGCATCTGAAACCCAGAACATCAGGATGTGCCAGCCTGGGGTCAAGACATTTCCTGAGTGCATGTTCTGTAATGATTCATACTGATGTGGAACATGGGGCTTTGCGATCCCCTCACGCTGATTCTTACTCACATGGTCAAGTTAGGGACAGGCACATTCTCTACCAGAGAAATAGCTGTTGTGGTTGTACAGATGAGTAAACCCCAGGAGGCAGGAAGCCATCAATTAGGAGCTCACGCCACTCACTGGAGGTCACATGGAGCCAGTATCACCATTTCTGTCCATATGTGGAATTCAAGGCTGATCTATGGTACTGGGATCAGCACCTCCTGATCCTGAACTCATGTACAGGGAAATGTAGGGCTCTGCCTGGACACCAGCCTTGCTGATCATGAGAGGTCAGCACAGGATCCTGCCTTTGTGTGCCCTGCTTATTCCCAGAGCACAGGAGCAAGGTTAGGCCTTGCTCAACTTTACAGGATCTCCAGAAAGCCAAGTGCAGAGAAAGCACTTGGTTATAGACAGAGCTTCACATTCACCATCTGGTCTTTCCTTTGACTCATTCACACATGGCTCACAAAAGCCCAGGGACTGTGCTGGAATCCACCACAGAAGTACAGAAACCAGCACCCTAAGGCCTATGACCTGTGGGCAGCATGTGCCTTGGCTGATTTACAGGTGTAAAAGGTGCACAGTCTTGTGCCTGCCACAGAGGAAGAGGCCTGGCCACCAATGGGCATCTGGCCTAAGGTGGTAACAGGGTAGCCAGCATGGAAAGGGGGCCTCATCCTGAATCTGTTTAGTCCCTCCTCTGGCCTTGACAAGCATGTGCTAGAACCTCAATGCCCCACCCCAGAGTGACGGCAGTCAAAAACTCACAAACTGCAAAAGATTGATTGCTGTCCTGGCTCACTGTGACCCCCACAAGCCATACGATGAAGCTAGGACCACTGCCCAGGAACCAGGGTCATGCAGTATTCTAGCTACCATGTGCGGATGTGACCACAGACCTCATGAAAAGACAGTGCAACTAATGGAGAAACTGTGATCATCCCAAATGAAGAGAAAGTAGCTGGTAGGTACAGAAGCTGTGCCACTAGACCCCAGACAGCCCAGTGGCTGCCACGGCAATGGGCAGCCATTTATACCCGGTCTTCCTTCCCAATCTAGGTGTGCGACCCCTACCCCTAAGATTGCACTCTCCTTAGCCTTAGACAGGGCACGACGACTGAGATCCACAGTGCGCTGACTCTGGCATCATTTCATTGGTTATTTCTGTTGCATCTATGCTGTGTATGGGAAGACAAAATCCCCATCCAACATCCTTACATGCGGCACACAGACACACCTAATATAAGTGAAACGTAGTACCAATAACTAAATGGATGGACTAAATGCTTTATATGAGGCAGAAATACTTCATAGATCCTTCTATACATGTTTCAAAATGTTTAGTGGTATTTGGGGAAATTGGTTAGGATGTGTGAGTGAAAGGGGAACTCATTGTCTCCCTAGATTAATGGGATACATCATGATGCTGCCTTAAAATCTGCTTCAACACTTTTTCTGATGTGGATTTGATGAGGAAAACAGGTGATCATGGAGCCAGAGGTCTCATTTATAAATTCTGAAGACCTAACCCCTCTTTGCTAGTGGGCACACATGCCTTTGTGACTCCAATGGAAGAAACACTGTGGGCAGGAAGAACAGGTTCATTCCCTTTTGCCCTTGTCAGTCACTCTGCAGTTCCCACTACCTGGAGCCCTTCCTGGAGCCCCAGGGAGGGTACCACTGCATCCTGCAGCCAGAGGGGAAGGCTAAGAGTACCAACTAATAGTAACTTCCCAGGAAGACTTTGGAGGGTGGAGGGACACACAGACAGGAGAGAAAGAGAGCAGGGGAAAAGCAAAAAAGAGAGGGGGATCACAAAAATTTTAGTGATCAATGACCTAGAAATAAGCCCTAGTTGTTCTTACATAGACTTGACATCCTCTTTTCTTGCCAAGACTTCAAATTTGGCCTGCCAAGCCCAGCTCTGTCTAAAATTCCTTTCCACCTCTTCCCCACAGATCATCATCTTCTACATGCCTAGCTCCTGACTGGCCTCTCACATTCAACACAGCCATCGTCCCCTCAGCCTTCTCCCTCTCCATGCACCTGATGTCACCCAGCCCCATCTCTGAGTGCCACTCAATTATCCTGAGGTCAAGGACTGTGTGATTCCTCATTGCCTGGCCATGGGAGGACCGCAGGGCGACTGGGTAATTTAGTGTACATACTGGACAGCATCCAAGGCAGTATTAGTACTGGGTCCTTTTGGGAGTGAAAGAAGAGAGATGCTGCTCTGCACTCATGCTGGAATAGAGCCTGCAGCTGAGATGTGAGGCCCAGGCATGCATCAGGCATGGATGTGTTGGGCTGGGCTCCAACACTAGCACTCTTGCCTGGGTCTCAGCTCTGTGACTGAGAAGCTGCAACTCCCAAGCCCCAGTGCTGTGCTGTGGAGCCACTCATGCATGCTCCTCGGCCAGAGCCCTGTGGGTCCCTCAGTCACAGGGCTCCAACTGACAAGTTCGTTTTGTGGCTTCTGCCAAGTTAGCTATCCTGATGTCTTGATTGAGATGAAAGGTCTATTCTGGCCCCAATTATCCCTGTCCCCACCCACTGCTGAGGCAGACATTCCTGGCCTCTCCCTGCAGCTGCCTGAGTTTTGTCAATGGTCTCCGTCTAGCACCTTGAATTATAGGAAGAAAGGCAAATAAGGCTTGGCTTTTCAGATGCTGCGAGAGCTCCCAAAGAAACAGTCAAGGAGAAAAGGACAACCGAAACTCTATTTACAACTCTGAAACCTTACCCTAGACGCAGGCCCTGTCACCGCACGAACAGCCCCAACAGCAACTCACTGCACCCCTGGCCCCATCCACCACATGCTCCACCCAGACACCAACTCACAGCCATCCCAGCTCCAGGCTCCACTCTTCACACTAAGCAAAGAAAAGCCACAGGAGAATGTACATGTGTGAACCAGAGGCTTTTTCACAGCCTAAGAAGTGTATCATTTGAAAAGCTGCCATCCCCAAACATACCTTTCAGACATACAATTTAAAAAATAATCTAAATTTGCCAAAAATTCTCTTAGTTATTATTTGGCACCTACATTCTGATGAACTGCTGGAATAGAAATAGATGTCAAAAACAGCCATAGTCCTCCGAGTATTCTAATTCTCACAGCTGTACCATGTTACATTAAAATAGGCTTTAGTTCAAGATGTAAATGACCTTTTAATTTCCAATGACACTTCATGTTACCGAAAGGGAGTTGGGTTAAAACACAACAACCTAGACACTGACTTTTTAGTGATCTTTAAATGAGTATACCTGGTGTGTAACCTTAGATTCTATCTAAGAAAAAAGCAAAGATATACTTTATTATAAGCAAAGATGATCAGTCATTGAACTAAATATTTACTTTATGAACACTTAATAAATGTGGTCAAATATAGATTTTTAAATAATTTTCAACAAGACTAGTTCCTGCATTCTTCCTTGAAAAAGATTTTGACACTGAAATCATCTCTAGCTTTTTTTAGGTTACTTTTGAATAGGCTTAAATTACATGTATTCAGAAAATGCTTTTACTTGCCATGTTTGTACACTGGAGTCTTGAAAACTGACTAACACACTTAGTGGCAAAGTGGTTAGGTAGTCCCCTATCCATAAAACACTTGGATAGTTTTCAAAATGTTCACATTAGATTTATGAATTTTCTATGACAATTTTCCATAAAATAACCAACAAGATGATAAAAGTTTTATAAGCAATAAAATAAATGGTATAAAATAAGGCAATAAAATGTTAAGCACTTAAATAAAACTTAAAACATGAGGCAAGTCATTAAACTGAAATTAGGTAAAGGGAAATTTTTATAATTTGAAGTGTAGGAAAGTTAGGAAAGTAAAATACATGAAGAGAAGACATTAAAATTACCAATAAATGCAAAGCTATAAGTGGTTTAAATAGAATAAACATACCCTCAAAAAAGGAACAAGATAAATGAGGCCTATAGGGGCTGATGGTGGATGGTAGTGGCGGTATGACCAGAGGAACAGTTGCAGGGTCACAGGGATGCATAGAAGAATCCTTCTTAAGCTCCAGACAGAAGAAGGCAGGTAGGTCCCTGCCTCACCACCTCCAGGACACTATGCAAGTGTAGAATGGCACCACACCACACCTTCTGGTCTCTGTATTCCAGGACCTGGACTGAGGCATAAAAGCCCCAACAAAGGGAACTGGCAAAGACAGGAGAGTCAGTCTAACAGGGCAAAAACATCCAGCATCAAACAATAAGAATGTAGCCCACAGAAGTCCCTTGGCCATGAATCAACACAGAAGAGTGAGGTTGTCTTGTTACCACAAGAAAGTAGTAGTATCACAGCCCTGCTGCAAAGAAGCAAGAGTAACTGCAAACCTGGAGGCCTGCAATACCATAGCCCTAGGGTCCTGGAGGAAAGAAAACCAGAGCTCTGAGGTACTGGAGGTAAGAATACCACATCCCATGGACCCTAGAGGTAAGAATAACACAGTGGTAAGAATACCACAGCCATGGCGAACCAGAGGGAAGAATAACCTCAGCTCTGCTCCACCAGAGGCAACACACTCAGTGCTACAGGACTGGAACTGGCTTGGTGGTGCCTTTCTACTGCTGATCAATAATTGGGCCTAAAATATACCCAAGTACAGTCCTAGGATTAGATGTTAGATTACCAAATTGCATTTTTTTGTCTTGTTCTTGGAATAAAGGAACCAATGAATTTAATCTGAAAAAAAAGTCACTACCCAAAGCCATTTTAATACTTTGTACTAGTTCCCAACTATCACGTTCCATCTTTAGATTTTCATACTGATGCCCAACACTAGTTACTGCAGGAAAAATGAACCATCTTAAAGCTATGATTGCTGACTATCTTCTCATATCTACCATGGAGGGCAGGTGCTTAGAAATTACTTCTCTAAACAGGAAATTTCTGTATCTGTTCCCTAAGTATAAGGCTTTGGTGCTGTTTAGGTGAAGAATTTCTAGTTAACTTAGAGACTAGTTTTGAAAACCAGTACTGAGGTGAGAGGAGCAAGAGGTAGATGGTGTGGAAAGAACTGCCAGGGCAGGCACTTCAATTTTACCTCAGGTCCCTGGCATACCAAGTGGTCCAGGCTGGCCAAAGCCAAATGAAGGGTGTGTGGTGGAGGAAGACTGAAAGGCAGGGTGGGGCTTAGTGTATTAGGCTGGAGTTGGCACAGAATTCCAGTGGCTAGGGGTACTCTTAAGGATTTCTTAACAGTAATTCTAATTTTTATTAGTACATATTTTGCAGTACATAATGATCACATTCATTGTGGGGAATAGTACATGTACATGACCACCATAGTTCTTTGCACATTCCCTTCCCCTTCCTTCCTCCCCCTCCCTCAATCTCTTGGCAGAGAGGTGCTGTGATGAGAGCATTTTAGGCAATGATAGAATTATTTGTATATTTTTTCAGTGATGGTTTAATGATATAAAAAAAGGAAACTAGTACTTTATGTATGTCAATAATGTATGACATGTACAAAATAAAATCAGCATCAAGATATACCACTTTCTTCTTTCATCCTAACATGCTGGCAAGACCTGTCCATCATACCTCCTAGGCATCAGCATTATCTTAAAAAATGACCCAGGCAATTCCCTTTTCCCTCCTAAGTATCTTCTCAAAAAAGTTAAAGACATCATATCATAGTGATCCATGCGTACCCATGTTTATAGCAGCACAATTCATAATGGCTGAATCTAGGAAGTAGACTATATTCCCACCAACAGATAAATGGGTAAAGAAATGTGGTATTTACACACAATGGAGCACTACTCTGCCATAAAGAAGGATAAACTTCAGTCATCTGTAGGAAGATGGATGCACCTTGAGACCATAATGTTAAGTGAAATTAATCAGATACCTAAGCTTAAATATCACAGTTTCTCTTATATGAGAAACTCAAAAGTATAAATAAATTAAAGAGCAAAATAAAAGACAGATAATAGGAAACAGGAAACAGATCTTTTGTAAATGGGAAGGGGACTAAGAGATGGAAAGAAGAGGAGGGGGAGAGAAGAGAGGGACATAGAACTAAGATGTGTCATATACTTGCACCAACTCCCATGATGAATGTAATCATTATGTACTGCAAACATATGCTAATAACATTTTAAAAAAATGAGTAGAATACAGCTGTTTGCTGGGTTACATGTAGAATGAGCTTCTAATAAAGGAAGATAATTCACAAAGATATGGAGACATGACAAGTTTGACTCTTTACAATGTTTTTCACTCAAAACAAGTATGACCTTTCACAATTATTTGCTCATTTGGCCTAAAACCAAATTGTTCCTCTTGTATTTTTTCTAAATCCCATCAAGCACCAGTTCAAATTCCAGGGTCCTTTATAAAACCTCTCCACATTCCCCAATCCTCTGTGTTCCCACAGCACATGGTTCACATCACTGATAACAGAACTTAATGGTAAAGTCCGCTTCCCCTTCCCCTTCTCCTCCTTCTTCTTCTTCCTGACCCACCAGGTTTCTGAATAAGGATCTTGTTACAGGCAATTTTGTACCTCCAACATCTGACATATGAAGTTCTCAATAAATAGCTGGAGTTAGAGCCAGCAGAAATAAAGAGAGCAATCAGAGCATAACCCCTTGCACTCTGGAAGTCAAAGGCAAATGTTGCTTGTTTACCTTACGAATATGTACTAAATGTCTACTGATGTCTACTGATCACCAAAGTTACTTCTTGGGATTCCCATTACCAAAAAGGTACTCTCTTACCTGTAATCTTTCTCCTACTCTGACTGATTAGGGTAAATTTAGATAGGAACAGAGTGCCCTAGAACATAGCATCCAGGACCCCTGACCTGTCAATGAGTTCATCTACTACATTGTGACAGACCAATTCCCCACAATGAATGTAATTACTATGTACTTCAAACATGTACTGATAAAAACCAATTAAAAATGAGTTAATCTACACCACATAGCTAATGGCTTCTACAACCCAAAATGGCAGTGAGATCCAAGATTACTCGGCAACCCCCGGTCCATTGACCAAGGAGGGCAACAGAGCCACCTGGTGGAAGTAGGGTGTAAGGCCATCTGAACATGGTCAGTTGCCTGGGCTCAGAAGAGATTTATTACCTTTGGTCACTGCCAACTAATGGTTCACAGTGACTGGTCCCAGGAGTCATGTTCTCAGTGATTGATCCTAGGAGTCATGTTCTCGTTTGACTATGATTGCCTTGAGATGAAGAATGGACTACACAGGAGTATGTAATGGAACCTCCATTCACAGCTCACAGACTCACCTACTGCTTCTGTTTCACGGTATGGCAGTCTTACACAAATCCTCTTACCCTAATCTCATCTCTGTACTGCATTAATGTTGATGTAAGTTTGCATGGATAATTTATAAGAGTAAGGAACAGGTACTAACAACAAAGATTTTGTACCAATTTCATGAGAAGCCATGTGTAACCAGTCACTCAGTTTGTATCCCTGTGATATGAGAGGATGGGCAGCAATGAGACAAGCCCCCTGTCTCACGAAGCGTGACTCTCAGGAGTGGCTTGACTGTCCGTGATCAAGGAGGACTACCTGTGTCAGGGTCTGATGGTGCTCCTAGAGCACATATCCACTCACACAAGCCTGCAGAACTGATGTGCCTGGCAAGGCAGTCATCCTTCAGTGAGTGTTTCCTTGCCCCTACAACCTCCCAGGAGATGGTGATGCACAGGGAAAGGGCCTGTGTGGGTCCTGCCCAATGGGGCTCAGTTTCCCAGGTCCCCCATACGTTTCTTGCCACCAGCTTCGGTCAGGTGGAGTAGCCCAGTCTGCCTCATCTTCTGCACCATTCCTCATCCTTCTGTTTGCTCTTGCTTCTTGCTCTTCTATTTCTTACTCTAATTACTCTTTTAACTCTTATTCTAATGTCCCTAGATACACACTGTGCTGAGAAAGTGCCTCTGTTTATCAATATTATTAATCAGTTCTGCAGATGTGAGTCACAGTTTCCACATCCCTGCTGACTACTGACCCACATCCCTGCTGACTGCTGATCCAAGATACTCTTCCAGTTAAAATATGTTAATCGGTTATCTTTGCCCAGTATTAGCTTACAGGTCAATTGGTTCAAGGAAATCTAAATCCACTGAATCTTAAAACTAGGAAAGAATTTAGAATCTTCTAGCACAAACCTCTCATTATACAGATTAGAAAAATAAGACCCTAAGGACAGACAGTTAAGTGAGATGGGAAGGCACCCAAATTCCAGCATGTTCTCCCATTTCACTCTGCTGCCTCCCACTGTCAGCCCACACGGCAGCCTGAACTCATGGGTCTCTTTGTCTATAACTTTCTGTTTACTAAAGTTACTATAAGTATTGTGGACATATAGGAATGATGCCATGTGAGGTTATGGGCTTGGAAGGGTACTGAAAAGCACCATATAAATATTCTTTTCTGACTTGGGTGCATGACTTCTGAGTTGAAAACTAACTTAAAGTTCACTTCTTTCAGGAGTTTTTAAGTGGTGCTCAGAGAACACCACGGGTTCTGAACCCTCCACCTTGATTCACATTCATTCCCCACAACATGTTTTGCTCACTGGACTATGTCAGCACCTTCTGACATTCTGTGGGTCTTTCTGTAGGAGGATGGAGCTTCTGCACAGTGTTTCCATGCCTCGGTCTCTCTTCAGCTTCAGGCAATTTGCATATTATTTCTTAAGTAATTTTGCATTCTGGAACTTCTAATAGCTGAGTAAATACTAATCAATATCCAACAAAAGTATTCACAAATCACTCTATTACTGTAACACATTCACTGAAAACTAAAAATGGTGTAAAGTTTACCAAGACATAAATATGTCTCTAATCCAAATATCTTAGGACTATTTGCCAACCATGCTTTGGAATGGGTAACTGTGACTTAAGGAAAATAGGTAGCAATCAGAACAAATGTGTCCTTTTCTTCTCTCCCTTCCCCTTTACCCTCCTTCTTTCCTTCCCTCCCTCTCTCCTTCCAGACAGGCTAAAGAACTGCAGAGTCCTCTGTAAGTTATTTCAAAATTAACACTGACATTCTACATCCAGAATCTTAATCAAACAAACATCTAATGCTGTGCTAGCATGCTTCACTGAGATGGGGAAGAACCCAGGTCCCAGATGTGAGTGCCAACAAGATGCCAAAGACAAAAAACACAACCTTATGAAACAGGTCCAGGCTTTGATTTCACCCGTTGACAGGTGTGAGGCTGTGGAGGTGAAGGATTTATGTAGGAATGCTTCTCTATCTGCAGTCTCCCTCCTAGCCGCCTCACCGTACCTGAGAGCAAGGACAGAGTTGAGTATTCTGTCTCATTTAATGAAAACTGCCACATCCTGACAAGTGTGATGTGGGAATGTGGCCAAGGCTAGCCCCGGGCTCTCCTGGACTTGGCTGTACCTGGTGAGAACTCTACCTTGATATTCAAGTGAGATGGGCACTGAGCTACCCCCGCAGGGGTCACCCCTAAATGCACAGAGTTATGGCTCAGGCACTCTTCAGCAAAGACAAAAGCTGAATGATATCCAGGACAGCACGAATATGATCTGAAAACTATATGCCTTAGAACAAAGGCCTGATTCTGTCAAAATACATTTAAAGGATGAGAGTTAACTCTCATAGAAGCACTTGGGAACTATGCGTTTAGTTCATGCTTCTGAAAGCCAGTAAGTTAATACCTATCTCTACTGGCACTTGCTACTACCACAACAGCTCCCACGCAAATGACTTGAATTTAATGACTTTGAGGCTTTATCTGAGCACAAAGACTGTATTATGTAGTCAAACACCCTTAGTATTATGAGCTAGGCAGGTACTGACACCTGCCGTGTAGTACGTTTGTATAAATATTCAACTCAGTTCACCAAATGCTGACTTAAAATGCAGCTCCCACAGGCATTGGACTAGGGCCCCTCAGGAGTGAAAACCTGGCCATGCTCACATCTGCACAAACTTTGCCATAAATCCATTTGACTGGCACAACAAACATGCAAGTCTGCTAGTGCAAGATTATTGCCCTCCATTACGCAGACAGGGAAGGAAACATCACACAAACAGCACACAGGGAAGGGAAAAGCAGTTCCTGTTTGTAGGAAGGAGGGCAAAGAGGGTTAGTTGGGAAGACTGAAATCTCTACAAGGGCAATGGGCCTGCTCAGATGAAGCCTAAACAGAGACTGGAGGAAGCAGGAAGAGCAGGATGGGGCTGGGAGCTATGCACTGCAGGTCAGAAGGTAGGGAGGGCAGGCAAGTTGGCAGGTCTCAGAAAGACAAATTGGACTTTGGGCTGAGGTCACAGATGATGGTGGAGAAGACACCCAAGCCTTCCCTGAGCAGCACAGAGCTGGTGCCTGAGGGTTAATTTTGCAGCAAATGTGAATAGCAGCAGGGACCCTGGGAGCCTGAGGGAGGCACATGGGTGGGTGGGAGCTGCTCAGGCAGCCAGGGGAGGCAGTGATGAATTCACGGGTATAACTGTGGAAGAGACAATGAGCTCTGACCACAGGCCAGATGGCAACAAAGGGTTGGACCGGGCCTCTCACGGGGAGGGACTCAGGCAAGGAGACCACACAGTGGGTGAGAATCATAGGCAGTTCTGCCTCAGCATCCCAACACCCACAGGATAGGACCCCCAACTCTCTTCTCTTAGCCTGTCCCAGCTGGGTCTGCTGTGTTCTCACTGCCAGAGGCCACACTGACTGGAGGATCCTGCCTGGTTGCTACAGCAGCACCAGGGATGCCCTGTGTGGGACCCGCTCCCACTATGCCTGGGGACAGTGGTAGGGAGGCTGGGTGGCCTCAGAGGGAAGCACATGGAGTTATGGGTATGTGGCATTACTAAATTTTTTAGGTACTGGGTATGTTTTATCATTGAAAAATATACATGAACCAGGACAGAAGAAGGGATATGCAGCCCCAGGACAGGAAACACTGATGGGCTTTCATGGAGCTGCCCAAGCTCTCTGTAGCAGTCTCAGAAGTAAAGAATTGGGAGTGTAACGAATTGGGAGTGACTCACTCACAGCTTTCCCAATTCTCCAACAGAAGGCTATCCTGTCAGCCCCCAGGCACACCAGTGGGCAAGGCTCAGGAAGGACTGGCGAGGCGGGCACTGCCAAACCTGTTCTGTCCCTGTGTCCACTTCGACAGATAAGAGAAGCCGGGGTGACAGGCCTCGGGGTGAGCATAGGCAAATGAAGCCAAGAAAGTCCCAGAATTGTGTTGTTTGTTGCTGCAATCCCAGACCTGGAGACGAGGTGATACAGGGCATCAGCCCACCACTCTCTGGTGTTCACCAGAGACTCATCAAGTGTGGTGTGACAGCAAAGGAGATGGGCACCACTGTGAAGCAGAGAGACCAACCCTTTTATATGAGAGCATCACACAACAACCTCACAGTTATTCCTATTAATAGTCAACTTAGAGTGGTAACATGGTGGTGACTAAAGATGAAGGGGCTCCTCTGAAGGAATGCCAAGAAAATGAGGGAGCAGCCTGGGATGCTGAGGCACAAGGGGGCAGCACCTGAGCCGGGCTCCTACAGGGCAGATGCCTCGTCTTGGCAGTGCTGGTTCTGTGGCACTTGAGCACCAAGGTGCTTTGTTGTTGTCCCATCAACCGACATGAGACACTGTGGTTGCCAGAACAGGTAGCAAGGTCCTGCCAGGGAGACCACGCAGCTCCAAAGGCCACAAGGGCAGCTGGTGAGAAATCTGGCTAAGTCAGAGCCACACAAGAGCAAGATGCAGGGCAAGGGAGCTCATCCATGTAAAGATGCTTTCTAAATTCTCTGAAGAAAGTAACAGTTGATGTGAGAGAAGCTACTGGATTTTAAAAGGTAAATGTGTATTTTTAGAAAGAAAGATCTAGCCTTGTTTTCTCTAACAAAATATATTTCAGATGGGTCAAATATTTCACATGAAATATATAATAAGGCATCACAAAAGGATGCTTTATGTGTTTATCATCACAGCTGTTCTTATTTTTTTCTTTCAGGAAGTGCCATTTCAGTCTGGCTCTGGGGTGACACATTTTTTTTTTCCTACTGATTTGTAATACAGTGCTATATTTTGAGAAAATTAACTTATCTGCCAGGTAACATGCAAATACTTCTTGTTTGATTCCTTTGTTTCTCCACTTCATTTAGTGTCCTTTGCTATAAAGAAATTTTAAGTTTCTTCATAGTCACAATCTGCAAGCTATAGCTGTTAGGCTTAGAAGAATTTCCTAGGTGGACAATTCTTCTCACATGAAAATGTAAGAGGTATGTTATTCAAACAATTGGTTAAAATGTGAAAGCCTGAAAATGCTTAGGCTGACTACAGGAACGTGAACTGGGACAGAAAGACCCTTTAATTTGTCCTAAAATATGAAAACCTATTTCTACTCCCAAGAATTTAAATTCAGGAGTTCCCATGTTCGTGGGTAGGAAGAACCAACATAGTGAAAATGGCCATACTTCCTAAATTACTATACAGATTTAATGCAATGCCAATCAAAATTCCAATAACATACTTCACAGAATTAGAAAAGGCAATCATGAAATTTATCTGGAACCAGAAGAGACCAAGAATAGCAAAAACAATTCTGGGCAACAGGAATAAGGCAGG